>PQXN01000213.1:0-64829 GCA_004786275.1 Botryotinia convoluta | reverse complement strand
AAAATATAATATATTTAAAAACAAATGGAAAAAACTTAAAATTTGAATTCAAAAAATCTAATATTATACTTTCTTATCAAAAAATTTCAATAGAAAATTATATATTCAATTATAAAAACTTTAATTTTATTTCTTTCAATTCAATCTTTCTTTTATATAAAATCCTTATACTTAAAAATTATATATCTCAATTTCAAAAAAATTCATCAAAATCTTGAATTTCAATTGAATTATTTAAATTATCTTTTTTGATATGAAATTATGCTTTACTTACAAGCTGTCCCATGAGTCTGTGCACTCACTGGTGAACTAGCGAAGCTACAGATGCCGAAAATATTGAACAAGGCAGTGTTGAGCAGGCTGATGAGATTGTTCCGGTTGCAGAGCCATCAACAATTGGCACCATGTCTAGTGACTCGCCATATGCCAAGAAAGACAATAGTATGCTCCGAGTTTTGCTACGAGATCGACACCTTCAAATCTCCGGTACACGGGAAGAAATGATTCATCGCTTAGAAACTTCTCCATACAACTACGAATCTTACACTTCCGAAGAACTTTCCCTCATACTCAAAGATCGCCACCTAACCAACGCGAGTTGCGGAAGCAAAGAAATAAAGATCGAGCGACTCAAGAATAGCGACGATGCTTTCTATGATTCCGCCAAATTCGAAGACACGCAATTGTATGTGCAATTGAACCTTGGGGAGATATTCATCAAAGATAAGGAACAAGCTTTAAAGGCTTTATCTGATCTAAACGTATCAGTTGGGGACTTGGGCTCCAGTGCTCTCCGTGAGCTTGCGATAGCTTTGGGTTTATCTCCACACAGTGGGGAGAGAACGCTGATTAAGCAACTCCACGCGTAAAGATAAAACCGCTATGCGTGATGCTATCGATAAATTGGCCGCGTCTCTTAAAACCCGCAAAGATGAATACAGCAAAGCGAAGGAAGATCTAGAGAAAAGCATAGGTCATCCTGTTCTAGATATCGCAATGGTGATGGGACGATATAATGCTATAATGAGACGTGACTATGAAATAGTCAACAGTTATCAGCCAATTCACAAACCAGGGCTAGTCTGCGAGTATTATTGGAAAGACTCTCATTGGGCCGGGAGAACCGAGAGGGAACTAAGAGACATGTGCCGGAGACAGGGCATGGAGGGTTGGGGTACCAAGGCTACTTGTATCAAATGGCTCGAGACAGGGTCGGTAGAGTATGATGATTTATTGGCAACGAGTCTCGAGATGATGTGCAGGAAACGTGGGATAAAATTTAAGTCGGGAACAAAAAGACTTGATTTAGGGATGAAACTTAAGCAGACTGACGAGAAAGAGACTGCGTATCGAGAATTGGGGATGATGGCTTTGAAGAAAATGTGTAAGGAGCGTGGCATGAAGACTACGAGTGGTGAAACAAAACAGGACTTGATAACAAAGCTTAGAGTAGCTGAGGAGAATACCGGGCGGGTATAGGGAGCTAGGTTGACGAGGGCGTTTCATGGGTACTAGTAGCGATCATTTTGTCCCTTGGATCTTCTACGTCTTTTCTTGCAAGCTCATTGCTCGTTCTTATTATGAACTTTTATTGTTCCCATCTTTCTTTATTGTCGGTGAGGGTATATTTTGCAACTTATGGCGCATAACATTGATATCTACAATGAACAAAGGGCGCAACATGCTTGACGAACGTTCTTCATATCTATTCGAACAACCTTGAGGTAGCTACTTCGAATTTTCCCCCAGCATACTACTCTAGGTTCTAGAACCAGACGCTCGCTCCGTATCATGGAATAGACAACTTTCGATGTCAAATCAGACTCCTCAATGCTAGGCGACCGCGTCGCATACTGTCTAGATTGAATTCAATAACTCGATCCATAGGTTGACAAAAAATAGAGGATTTAAGAAAAATAGAGGCATGATAGAAGGACGATAAACGGAGTTGGTGAGCCTAGAGATTCGAAAGCAGTGATGGAGATCAAGCCTTTCAGAGACCTTATGAGCGGATGGCATCAAATATATTGCAATTTGAGAGAGACATAATTGCATGAGGACTCCTAACTATGTTCATATTGGCGATGATCTAAACTATGTCCAGAAACACGCGGCACATCCATCAAGAACTTTGAGTAGAGAAGGCTTCCCCTCTACATAAATTGAGTCCCTTGGGTTATCAATCAGATCATGGAAATGTGAAGATGGATATGCGATTGATACTAGCAACGGAAATGTCGCCTTTTGATGAAGAAGAGTAATTCAAAGTAGTCATCATGAGCTATGCTAAGCTAGAATTCAAAGATAAGCGACGTTTCAGCTACTCGTGTAGATAAAAAGGGTCTTTTCATCCACGATACCAAAATGATGAACGAATCCGCGCGTCGAAAGCTGCGGCCAACATTTGATTATTTGGGAGTATTGGTATCGTCCCAAGAACAAATAAAGTTGTTTTAGATTCCATCTTCGAGAAAAGGTGGTAAAGTTCAAGAACGAGACCGTTAAGGAAACTAGGGGGTTTTCAAACCATCTGTGTATTGTTGAAATTGATTGATTGATGACTCTCTCAAACACACCGTCGCAATGTCTATGCGGCCCTCTTCACATCCTTTAGAATGCAGTGAGTAAAAGATTGATTATTCTTTCATAAGCATAAATTTAGAATCTATGTTGAACAATTGTGTACTAGAGAGTTAGGTAGATTGCTTCAGACGGAATAAGACACAACAAAGTAACGGAGTTCGGAATAAGCGAGTCAATCCCGACTCAGCCCCTGTAAAAGCCTGTGCTTCTTTAGATGAATGACCCTATCAGAGCCTTGAAACGCGGACTCTGCACGCTGTAGCTCGCACCGTGTCCAGCATGATTACAGGCTCTCTTCCATCACCATCATCGAAGCGTACGTCACTAGTCAGCGCTAAACATCAGTCAAGAAATATATATTTATCTTATAGTACACAATGTAGACAGTTGTTTAGATGTTTGAATCAATTGAGAAGATTCGACACGCTAGCTTAGCTCTCAGTGGTACCTCAATTGAGGTCTTAGCAAATACCAGACGATATGACGAAGAAATATCCTACTCAAGGATCCACTCTGTCTAATTCCACATCGGTTTTGGCATCACGACCTGCCACAGCCAACTCTCCCAAAATCGCAAAATCAACACCCTTCGGCTCTTCTTCGTCTTCTAACCACGAGTATTGGATTCACACTACTACCCTGTTCAACAGTCGCACCAAAGCTTTCGATAAAAACGTCTCTCTTCAAGTAAACACAAAAACAGGTCTGATAACAAAAGTTAGCACGCGAGAAAGCTCATCAATTACTTCATTCGAAGACAATGATATCGATCTCCGAGGGAAAACCGTTCTACCAGGGTTTGTAGACGCGCATACTCATGTATTCCTCCACCGTGTAGATGAGGCTGGTTCACCATATCTGAATCAAGAACGAGATGAATCTCTCATTTCCCGCACCATTCGTGCTACAACCAATTGTCGTCTAGCTCTACTAGCCGGATATACCACGTATCGCGACCTCGGAACCGAAGGATGCTATAACGCCGATATTGGTGTTCGTGACTCCATAAACCGCGGTCTTATCCCCGGACCACGTTTGTTTGTTGCTACGGAACCTTTGGCTTCTAGTGGTAGCTATGAGATTCGGCAAGAGAATAAGTTGGGAGGAACAGAGACTCCACGTTTGAGCGATCCTTGTGATGGAATTGAAGGATGTAGAGCAGGTGTGAGGAGAAGGATTGGAGCTGGTGCTGATGTCATTAAAATCTATGCTGAGTATCGGAGACGCACGTTACGCTATCCAGCATCTATATACAAAGGTTCCGAAGACATTCAATTTCCTCCATCTCGAAATCGAGGAGAAGATATTTTTGGCCCTAGAGAGAAGTTGAGAAACCCGAACTCTCTTCTTTGGAGCCAAGAAGAAATGGACGTTATGGTAGCCGAAGCCAAACGCGCTGGTGTCCCGGTGGCAAGCCATGCCAGCTCAGAAGAGGCAGTAATAATGGCTGCCAAAGCGGGTGTCACGAGCGTAGAGCATGGACTCATGCCTAGTGAAAAGGCATTGCAAGTGATGAAAGAAATGGGTACTATATATGTTCCTACACTTTCGGTCGTAGAATTAGAGGCGAACGATGGAGGAAGAGCAATTGCTATTTGCAAAGAGCACGCAAAACGAGCTTGGGAGATTGGAGTAAAACTAGCCACAGGATGTGATACAGGGCCGTTCCCTCACGGAGAAAATGCGAGGGAGATGGAGCTGATGATTCAAGCTGGAATCGATGTGGCTGATGTGTTGAGAGCTGCTACATTAGGAGGATGGGAAGCTTGCGGTGGGGAGTTGTGTGGGCAGGATTTTGGATGGTTAGGTGAGGACTGGATTGCAGATTTGGTGGCTTTAGACGGAGATTTGGAAAAAGATGGACTTGAAAAAGTTATTAGAAACGTCAGCTGTGTTATAAAGGACGGAAGAATGGTGGTAGCGGATGGGAAGATTGTTGGTTTTGTTTGATCATAATGACCATTGATATGATAGTCATCTACTTAGCCTAAAGGAACATATCAGGTAATAGTAGTCCTGTTCTGCTCGTTTGGACTGTTGTACACCAGTTGATACGACCACCTAGACATCAAAGTATATAGCGATTTGGACTCACAACCACCTCCGCAAGTTTCACAGTCCACAACTTTCCACTTCCTTCCACAACCAAGACATCGCCCGCCAAAGCAAAATTTGCAATCTCAATCCCCGGTTCTCCCGCCGGATCATCCAGAAAGAGCTCCGCATTGAACAACCCCACTACCTTTCCCACATTGTTTCTCACTACAATCCCTTCACTCTCAGCCGTCCATATCATATTCTTATCATCTATGTGAATACCATCCGGAATTCCCGTTCTCGAGATTCCAATTAGTCTTTTGTTGATAGGAAACATGTCAGTATCGAGATCGAATTTATAAATAGCGTTGGAGCCGGAGTTATATCCACCGGAATCGGATGTGGTGATGGGTGTGGTATCTGTAACATAGAGAGTATCCATGGCGGCATTAACGTTGATACCATTAGGTACTAATATATCCGCACGGGATATAACAGGAACAAGAGACTTTGTTGTGGGAGAGAAACGCCAGACGGCATCTGGGAGAACGGCTGATGGTCCACCATCGTAAAGAGAGGAGAGAGGATCGTCGGTGAAGAATAGATAGGGAGTTCCGTGGTGGTTTGCCCATGTAAGATCATTAGGTCCATTGAATGGAACACCGAAGTAGGAGTTTATGATGATTTCCGTGTAGCCTGTGGCTGGGTCGATAGCATAGATAGCAGGAGAAATAGTGGCATTACCATCACCAGCGAGATATACAAGATGGTTGAAGTAAGTACCTCCATTAGGGTTTATTATGGGGATACTGGTATTTGGGGTGTGTATTTTGGAGGTGTTGAGGTTCAGAACCGAGATCGTCGTGGTGTCATCTATTGAGGAACTTGTAAACCACACTTCATTGCGATCCGGTACCCATATACCGGCTTCATTCGCAAAGGAATAATTTCGCTGGGCAATAAGAGTGGCTATGGGATTTGTACCGAGAAGCGCTAGGAATTCTGGATCGTAGGATATGAATGCGCTGGACTTTGCGGAAGTGAGTAAGACTGATAAATTCGCATTGCTTGTTTGTGTGTCGACAAAGCTCTGACTAATGTTCCCATGATAGTTAGGAAGTATTAAATAGGTCGATTCTGGATCTATAGAGATAGTTGTATTAAGTGAGGTATTCAATGCTGCTTGCGCCACAACTAGCAATATGTACGCGCATACGGTGGCAGATATATAGTTTGCCATAGTGATCACAGTAATCCACACAAAATTCCAATGAATGTGAATATCGAAAGCTTAAACAACCATCCCAACCCTTTACTAAGTACCTAGTACTTATATAATTCAATCGGGCTCAACAGCTTTGGCTTGTGCGAGACTACTTCCGAAAAAGGTGTGAGCCTCGCAGTCTGACATAACATCTAGCATATGCCATGTACGAAGCAATTTGTCATCCCGATAAGCCTGTAGTAGTAAAATCAAATCGGGCTTAAACACGTCTTATTTCTCTACTTCACCGTTCAGAGAAACTTTGTCATTCAACTTCCTCAAGATCTTACTGGGTCGGAATATATGCGTTCAAAAATGGATGGTTTTGATCAGCTTTGCCTCTTCGTAAACCTCAACGAGGAAATACATCACGAACTTTCTCTATTGGCCTCTGCATAACGCGTGAATCAGGTCATGATTTTGAGTTCAAATTAAGTAGATTCTCTTCCACTCTGTTGGGAATGTAGCCTGAATGACGGGTGCAATTACCTAGCACTGGCCAGCCACAGAGGAAAAGAGCTCATTTTTCAATTGAAAAAAGGACAATCAATAATCTTTCTAGGTAATTTATTTGACAACAGCCATTAAGAACCCGTCCCAATTCTTCTCCGAGACGATTTGCATCACTACGCAGTCGACTCTTTCGTCCTTCCCAGCATTCTCGATTGCTGTTCTTGCACCTTCAACGTGAGGATCATCCAATCGATCTTCTCTCACTAGATCTCCCCTGCAGGCTGTATTATCCAAGAAGACTGCAGCTCCGGAATAACTCATCTTAATCCCGTAATCAAAATATGTCCAATTGTTGAGCTTATCAGCATCAACAAATGTCAATCCAAACCTTTCCCTCTTTCCCTCCTCAATCTCCTTCAACAAGCCAGGTAATATATCCACCGCCGATCCTTCCAAAACCTCAACTCTATCACTTACTCCAGCATGCTCAATATTTTCGCGGGCTACCTTTGCATGCTTGGGATCGAATTCCAACGTAGTAATCTTACAGTCTGGATTTTCAGTAGCAATCCAAATCGATGCATATCCACCTAAAGTTCCAACTTCCAGCACGTGTTTAACTCTTATAGATTTTACTTGTAAGGCGAGGAATTTCCCTTGTGCGGGAGATGAACTTATTGGCGGAAGACCTTTCTCCGAGGAATTTCGAAGAGCGTGAGCGAGCGTTTCATGATTTGGTTTTTGAGTGGAATGAGGTTTTGACATTGTGTATTCATCCACAGCTGCCCATCCAGGGTGTGGAGTGAATGAGGTACGACGGCCTTGTGGAGGTGGCATGTTGAATCTTTGATTAGAGACTGACTGTGTGATGTATTTGAAGTGATTGTGTTTCTTGTGTACCAGAAGCTAGAATAAAGCCCTCAACGCAGAAAGACATTGCCATCTTATATATTCATGAAGTAGCTCTTGAGTCACACCGAGCTTGCTGAAGCAATAGATAGCAGATAGTGGATACATTGCGTGGCTGACTGCGAGAGCTGAGCTTTAATTGCATAACAGTTACTCTTTTTCAACAACTTACGTTTTGAATCAATGTATCTAGTACCTGGGGTTCAAAAAATGACGTTCGAGGTGGTGAAAAGTGGATGTGGCGGTGTTGTAGCTCGGGACCGAGTGTCTGATAAGATTAAGGTTATCGTCGACGTCGTATCTATCCTCTTCCTCTATGTCTCTTGTTTGAATATATGGTTTCTCTTGTGAAGGAATCTTTGAACCACACTTCATTGCAATTGAGGCAAGTCGCTATCGCACCAGTGAATGACATGAGTACTATCGCAATTATCAAGGTCTTATCCTAACCAAAATCATGATGACAGCAAACTTGGAAGCTAGAAAATTGTCACATTTGAACGCACGATATTTCTCCGTCCTCAAAGAGATATCAACTCAAGTCTTCCTATCAAGCTTCTTTCACAGCCTATCAAGGTCACAGACATTCAGCTTATTTCCCTATGTCTCTCCAATTCTATCACATCAGGTATTATCTTTTGGCGGCTTTCATTGTAGTTGAGTCCTAGCATCCATAAAATGGACGGTTGAAGACGAAGGCCACTATCACGATTAGAACATCGCAACAATCTTTTTTTGATTAGGTGTCAAGTTCAATGCTGTATGATTTTTTCTTGATTTTTTTGGGTTTTTTAACCATGGTGAATGTCAAGTTATCACCACAATCGTATTACGAATTAGTCAAGTATGGTAGGCACTTCTTCGTGACACAATTATACCTACCGTCTTTTTTTCAGTTAGTCTCCTCAATCAATGATATTATTGAACTTAAAATATTACGCCGGTTGATCTATAGTTGATTTTGGTTGTTATTCAACTCTTACATGGCAAGTACACCCGATGATACATAAGCAGGACTTTGTCTAGTTAGTGGTTATCAACCCCTCCACTACACAGGAATCATTTCTATTTCACCACCAAGGTCATCTTTACTCATAGTATCACTCGTCTTAAGATAATTATCTTGGTTCAGGATTCTTGCTTCTCAAATTTCTCAAAACATACATCCCACATATCACACACATCGACTTCCCATTCCTAATTGACCAAACCATCGGATCCAGCACTCAATTATGTTCACTTCAATACTTTACACTTTCCTCTCCGTTGCTTGCACTATCTCTGCCATTTCTTGGTATGTGTTTGGTGGCTCAGCACCCGATACTGTATCTGGTGATATCGTCTGGCTTCTCCCTATCGTTATACCCTCCATGTACAGCCCATCTTTGCTGTTATGTACCCTTACTTTGTCACCGGAAGAACTCAAAGAACGACCAGACAAGATTTATATACTACACAGCATAAGCAAAATCGTTTGCGCGCTCACAATTAACTTCGTTGCAAGTATAGTAGCATGGGCGATAGTCACTGAGCTGTTCTCCCACGTGGAGCCCTTGTGTGGAAAAGAGGGCCAGGGATCCGACCCTATCATCTGGATCGCCGTGTTCCTTGGGATTTTTGCGTGCATTGTATTTAACATTGGGGCAGTAGTATTCCCCTGGGTGCCATATGCAGAGAGGGCCGCACGATATTCCGACAATGGGTGGCTCTTAGAGTTTGAGATTCTTTGTGTGCCGTTCCAGAACATTAAAGTACGATCTCCCCGTCACTCCGCGGCGGAAGAAGAACAAACTGGATACTTGATGGAGGACATATTGGCAGAAACAAGCAAATCGATGAAAGAGGATATTTAAGAAATTCCAAGTTGTGGAACTTCTTGTTGTAGGATCGTAATATGAGATCTCGGGAATTGGAAGGCTGATCACAAGGAGCATTTCTTTGGAGAGAGATTACTACACGGCTTTCATGGCCCAGTTCTTTGATGTTATTCATTCAGGTCCTGTACAGAGATAGTTTACGGAGTGAATTAGATCGCTGAATAATCATGGACACTGATTTTGGAATGGTGGTCGAAACTTTGTTAATTTTCCGGGTTCTTTGGTCGATGAGGGTGTTTATTTAAACTTTAAGCTTTCAATGAATTACACTGCTATCATACTATTAACACATCTTACAATTTTGACTCGTGAGACTTTGAGAAATCATTAGTAAGGTCGCCGTCACGTTTTATTATGAAGGTCAGCCCTAATCTAGCCCAAAGTTCGCTTCTCCTTGGCGTACCTCTTGCACATTGAGGTGGCTATCTAGTATTATTTTAGCTTTCAACCAACTCAATTACCCAAGGATCGACACCTATCAATAGTTAGGTAAAGGATGTGGTAATAATGAACTTATTGCTTTAGTTTTACATACCTTCCAGTCCTTCCAAGATTACTCTTACATTCAGTCATCGAAAAAATCGAGTTTCTCAACCTACCGAGCTATTTGCGACAATACCAAACATCTTATTCTACCAAGCGACTCACGACAATGCCATACAGCAATATGTTGTCTGCTTTCAAAGGCCAACCCGTCAGATGGTATCTTCCCATTGTTACTTCCATCGTTATCTTTGGGATTACTACTGCCTGGATCTCAATGCCTGGACCACCCCCAGAATCGTCTGCGTTTGAAATGCTATGGCTGTCTATAATCTTCATTATTCCCAGCTACATCTTTGGGATGCTACTATACCTTGTCTTGCGGGTCGATAAACGATCCTACGATATTGCAGTGAAAGATTTGGTTCAGAGTATCGTGTACGTCTCGACTATCACATTAATCTCGATCTGGCTTGTCGTGGTTATATTGAAGTCACTATTGGGAGACTTGAGGCCATCAAGCGAAGAATATGATGTTGTAGACTGGGTTATTCTTATTCTTTGTGCTTTCACGGTTCTCTTCTGTTTTGGATTTCTGGTTGGAATGTGGGGTATTGTTCTAATCGTTGTGTTGACTTTGGGTGGCCCTGAAGCGGCTGATGGGGATATCTCAGAGTCGAATAATCATCAAGAGGTCGAAGAGGTTTAGGAGATTACGGTGTATCGTATGTGTGCTATGGGTAAATTCCCCCTGGGGGTGGGGGTAGCGAGCTAGAAGCTCAGAATTTTATGAAAATAGGATTGAAAATGGTGCCGGCGGCACTTGTAAACATAAAACATACATTCCGAGCATGCTTCTGCTGAAATATCAAGAGTTTATCTACTGCAAGTAGCGAGCGACTGTCAGATCTATAATGACATTATTAGTGAACGGTGAACCCCCATAACATGTGAATGTGGTTGTTCAATGAGTATTTGCAGCATAAGTAACGGCCAGAGTCTAAATGTTCAGACTTAATCAAAAAATAATTTGCAGTGCCAGATACTAGCAACTAGAGATAGTACCTTCCCCAAAAGAATTGAACCCACTGATTTACGAATAGTTCTTTCCCTCTTAGTAATATCTCGATATCTCACCACCTCATACCCTTTGAACTCTTCCATCACACAAAGATATCTCAAGTGATCAAGTCTCGTATCTCACCCCGAAGGTCTACGAATACAAAAACATGAGCTACTCCAACATAGCATCAGAATGGTTCTTCTACCACACAACATTCCCTTCCATATGCATTTCCATACTAACGATACGATGGATCATCTATACGGGGCCTGCCCCCAGTACCTTATATGAAGATCTTATCTGGCTTCTCCCAATAGCCATCTCCTTCATCTGCAACTTTGCCCTTTTGATTTTCCTCCGTATATACTACACAGACAACCACGTCAAGCCGCATCTCAGCGTCCTATATACCTCCAGACTTTTGGTACCAAAAAATCGCATGTGCCTCGAACATGACCTTGTTACTGAGTCTTTCGCTGTGGAACTGTCTCAAAGTCTTTACGGTAATAGTTGGACCTCTGAGTGAACCTAGTGGTACTTTGGAGGATCTCGAGTGGTGTTGGAAAGGTGAAGCTGATTATTCGAAAATTGCGCCGACGGTCAAAGACAGGGAGAGCTGGGAGAAGGTCGAACAGTACCACCAAATTAGGATGAATGATCTTCGATATGGATGGAGTAGTCAACGGCGCTGCCGAGTTAAAGGATTCAATTGAAGTATATTGGGATTGTTGTCAGTGGATATGGGTCAAGGAAAGAACAATAACTTCTTGAGTGCTCTCAGAAATTGGCGTTTTAGTGTTGTTCGAGAAATTTCAAGATTGAGGATGGTTTTTGGAATTCTAGCATATGTCAGAGAGAAGATATCTTTTTATCATTCTGACATTGAAGAGTATGAATAGGCTACATTGGTTCCTGTTGTTAAGATTCTCTGAACTCTGTGCTATGCTGTTGAAAACTATCCTAGGAAGTCAGAATTTTGAACTCTCAAAGTCTTGAAATCCTAATGACAATGATGTATAAGCAGTAAGAATACACCAATGATAAAATTATACTGAAATGCACAACAATTTGCCTCTTCTAGCTATGAGATCATATATCCAATTACTAGCATAATCCCTAACTTTCCCATGCTTCTCAACTCCGAATCTATCACGTTAATCTTGCTGTAGAATGATATGATTTAGTTTAATTAAATGGAAAATGGAATATAATCCTTCACATACCCCACCTTTTATCCATACTTCTTTCGTTTATACAGACAAAAAATGAAAACTGCCAGACATGGCGTTGCCCAAAAAGTGGTGTAATATCAGAGCCTTCTGTCCCATGGAAGATGCCAAGAATACTGCAGTGATACATATCTGCTCGTCCTTCATGCCCACCAGAAAGATTTTCGCGATTTCAGATATAGAACTAAACATTGCAATGAAAAGTTCATCTCCGATTCAAGAGACTGCCACAAGGAGTCACCTCACGGCACAGGACACAGCCGTGTTTCAGTCAGAGCATCTTCATAAAAGTCTTGGATACAAAAAAGTATCTTTATTCCAAGGCAATCTACTTCGATATTCTCAGGAACGACAACATAGCCATATAGCTGCAGTTTTTAAATCTTATCTTCAAGGATAGAAATCTCGCATCAACACTTACGAGTAGTTGTCTTCAATACCCAAGTATAATCTACAGACGCCATTGTGATTATAAGAACCGGGCTCAGAAATATCCTCTATCTGAGTTGATAGTCGGTATGGGCCATGAGCTGGCGGAAGAAATTTACAAAATGACGGGTTGCCCTCGGCAGAAGAGAAAAACATTATATGAGAGGCAATAGTCCAATGATTATAACGCAGTGGTCTAGAATAGAGGCTACTTAGCTTTCTAGCTTGCGAAATATCATCGATACAGAATCTGGGACCCTCTCGGAAATCAAGTACAGAGACCATGATAGTGAAAAATGTTGGAAAAACGAACCATTTAGATTTGTCATCTGAAGCCACCCAAAATTGAGCTCACCTATTCTGATGAAAGATACACATCGAGGAATTCTCGTCTGGTATATCGAGCGCAGTGTCAGAGTTGTTTTGGTATCTGCCGAATTGAAATATCTCATCTGTAGTAAGTGATTTTGTACTCCATTCAAAGTATCAAACTCACGCTGGCTTTTATCAATAGAGATTCGGATGGTTTCCAAAAATTGAATATCCATTCATGACTCATACATTATCATCTAATAAACCTACTGATCCTCATACATCCTCCTCTTCCAACCTCCATTATCTCGCCCTGACACCCCCAGGAAAACTTCTCGCACTAAGCAAGACTCCCTTCACTCCTCTAATCTCTTTCTTAACCTTTGCAATTTCATCTTCTCCGTCCTTGTTATTTCCATTCCTATCTCCTCCATTTCCAAAACCTCCTGACCCGTAACTAAATGTAGGTGTTGAAAACACCAAGCCTTGTAAATATTCTTTTAACATAGACATTTTTGTTTCTAGCTCTTCACTTGTAGATGATTCGTAGGCTGAGTCCTCCAGCAAGGATGATAATGTACCTTGTAGAGTCGTGAGACGCGATGTCTGTATAGTTGTTGCTGTGGTCGCAGTATTCGCGTGAGATATTAGGGAGGGCGAACTGGGTGTTTGTAAAGGAGATGATGGGAGAGACGTCTGGACACCGATGTCACGATGGAAAAGCTCAGTGGGATCACTGGTTACGGAGCCAGCATCGGAGTCGAGGTATTCGGGTTGAAGAGGTTTATGATGGTGGTAGGTAGGGGGGATTTCGGAGACCGAATTCTCGAGTTTGTGAATTAGTTTTTGAAGATTATTAAGAGTGGCCGAGGATAGAGAGAGCCGGGATTCGGTGAGGGTGTTGAGCATAGGGCGTATTAAAAAGGTGTTTGTGCCATGAAGTAGAAAGCTGAGGGAGCCGAAAAGATATAAGGTTGTGAGAAGGCGGTGTTTGGTAATTAGAGGAGTAGGAGCAGATGGCTGAACCAAGAATTCAGGATATGTTATTATAGGAGCTTGATCGCGAGGTATCTGTGCGTAGCTTGTTTGTGTAGATGGAGGTGAACGCCGTGACAGTGGTTGAGGTTGTGCCCTTGGTTCTGACGATTTGACCTCAGAGATAGACGTTTTTGTAGCTTCATCATTCCGTGATACACCCAGTAACTCTTGTATATCATCTCCCACAAGACCTTTGCTTTCTAGAAAAGCAATCTTCTTATCCGTAGATGCATTCTTTACATCATCTTCCTCCAAGAACTTCCTCGCTTGTTCGAGTGTTGCTGTCCGACTTGGTGGCTCAATAGTTGTGGCCTGCGATTCACTGGACTGTTCTTCGTCGCCTTTAAGTTGCCATGCGGGCACGCCCGGGTGCTTAGTTTCGCTGTCGGAATCACTCATTCTGTAAAATGTTGCTTGTTCAAGAAGCCCCTAGATAATTAATGGAAACTCTCGAAGCTCTGCATGTGTAGATTGTCGGTGTCAATATTTACTGTGCCTCGGTTGATGACATAATCTAACGGTACTCCTAATTGAATCCAAAATTTGATACGGTGACCGACATTATCATTATGGAAGTATCAAAGCATCACCACAATTAAACTTCAGTATTATCCAAAGATCCCTTTCATACTTCATCCTTTTAATATTGGGCATTACAATATCACCCTTTCCATCCAACACGATCTTTCAAACTTGGGTTTCTTTCTGAGCAACGATCATTAAACTGTGCCACAATACAACTCTAGAGTCTACATACATACCTCAAACGTTCAAATCTACGAATAAGCATCAACATACTTTACGAAGTGGATATCAAAGATAATCAAAATGTCAGGAAAAGCCGAGCGACCCAGTAAGCGCATACGAAAACTCAGTACTGATTCTGAGGGAGATGAAGAAATCGATTGGACAGATCACCGTGGAAAGGTTGGTAGGGCTGAGCCAGCCAGCAACAAGAACGAGTAAGTCTTTGAAGCATCTCCAGATATTGAAATCCCATTATTCTCACAATGGCGTTAATGCCCTTTTGCTCTTTGTACCATGTTACCGCATGCAAATTTCCGTAATCAAGGGTTACCTTTAACCGTCCACTCTATTCCCACTTTTGATTTAGCCCTCGTGTTTTTTATGATAATCATGTCTTGCCATCGTCGTACAAACAAGGGGCATGACATGAGGCATCAAAGAATGAGCCTTATTAGCTACGTGGTTGGTCAATGGTGAAAAGGCAGGATTGGGCAGTTGTGTAAGAGCAGCGCGTTTATATGCAACGCGCCTGCTCACCTGTCATTCTCCGCAATTATGTCTAATCAAGGCAGTGACCCGGAAGCCCTCGCCATCTGATTCATCACCAATTGTGTTTAGACCACTCCACATCTTTCTACCGTATTATCAATAACCTCAAGACAAATCATCGTGGATCAAGGAATCCATTAATATTACCACATACCCCCTTCAATTTGTTCATCTTGTATTTGATTGCGGTGTAAGAACAAGATGTCTACACGTCGCAGTCAGCGGTCAGCCGCTGCCAAGGCAAGAGACGTGATTATTGTTTCTGAACAACTATCTCCTAGGTCATCGCGGTCGCGTCGCACGAATCCAGAGCCCGCCTCGTCGGCCACCGTATCACGTGGACCAGCACTACCACAATCAAATAGTCCCGAGTCAATGCGTTTGACCGTCAAGACATCATCAAGTAAACTGAGAGAGGCGACACGATCTAGCCCGATCACCGGCCCATCTGTTATGGTTAATAGTAGAGATCAATTTGTTGGCGGCGAAATCCTCGAGGGCAAGAGAAACAGGAATGTTAAAAAAAGTTATGTTTTGGAAACAGAAAGCGATGATGAGGATGAAGAAATGGAAGATGCCGAGGGAGAAGACGATCCAGATGCGGAAGGTGAAGATGATGACCTAGATGCTGATGGAGATATCGATATGGACGTACAACCTACTTCATCTACCATTCAGGTTTCAAAAGCGTCGGCTGGAAAATCCAAGATCACGTTGAAGGAGCCACCCAAAGCACCCGCTGTTACTGTTGGACATCAAGGGATTGGGCTCAGTGACGATGATGATGATGAACTCAGTGAACTCGATAGCGACTTGGGAGAGGAAATTGAGGAAGAAGAGGCAATGCAGAGTGGAAATGACGAAGATGCAGAAGGGGAAGATGAAGAGATTGAAGTGGCAGCAGAAGAGGACGAGTTACTCGATAGTGATGATGAAACGCCTGCCAATGGAAGCAGAGCTTCTACTCCCGATCTCAACAAATTGACAAGAAGGCAAAGAGCAAGATTCGACGATGCTGCAAGTGGATATCTCATGGCTCTTCCTGATGGTAAGTTATTCCATAATTGCTCGATTGCGCGCTAATGTCTTTTTTAGAGGTACAAGTGAAGAAGCATCTTACTGCTGAGGAGCATGCTATGAGACGTGCTGAAATGGCGCGAAGAAGAAAGAATCTTAGTGAGAAACGGAACGAGGAAGAGAAGGTAATTATATCCCAAGAAATTCTTCAATTACATGCCCAAATTCTACTCGCTGCGTCCTTTCCTGGCTGACACAAATTATAGATGGAAACAATCAACAAGCTTCTCAAGAAGCAAGCGCCTAAGACTAACGCTCGCCGCAGAGATCTCAATGGCCCAGCTGTTGATGCAACTCCGGAAGGAGAACCCCAGAAGCCAAATCCACTTTTTGTGCGATGGATTAGCAATAAGGATGGAAATAGAATCGGTGTACCAGAAGAATGGATGGAGGGTCCTATTGGTGCTTTGTTTCAAGGTGGAGTAAAGGCTAGTGGAAATGGGATGGACGGTAAATTAATCCAGGAAGTTTCTTAGATTAGCAAAGCCTTGTCATGTATACTAGAATTTTCAAGTTTTTCGGGGTCTCAAGGATATTAGTCGGGTTCAATTTATTCACATTTCTCTTAGCCGAGGCTAGTGTTCTTGTTAATCCATTATTCGTGCTGAGATCTAATCATTTGATTTGTAGAATGGTCAGCCACCCCGTGAAAGCTCCTCCGCTTCCGATTCTCTCACTGCTCTCACTACTCTCACTACTATCACTACCATCATTCTCCTTTGCATGGTACACAACGACCAGTCGATCCTTCCAGTGCCTCTCACGCATCATGAGTATGAGCCTATTCATGACAACATCAGGGCCACAGAGGGTATCATACGAATCATCGTTAACAGCTTGACCAATCTTCCATCTAACCGCAATACTTTTTTCCCTGCAGATTAATGGGACATTCTCCCAATCGTTTGATCTGCCTTGAATTGCAGCTAGAAGGTCGAAATATGAATCGGACTCAAGAATGAGAAGAACGCCCATACTTAAGAGTCTGGTGCCCAAAGTTTTGTTTGCAATTCGATATTCGATTAGGACAAGTTGTTGGGGATCAGGAAGGCTATCGGTGTCCTGAGATTCCTTTGTGCGGATTAGGAGGCCTGAAATGCCGCTTTGCTCTCCCGCCTCTGCAAATTTGTATTGGAGATAGCCTTGCTTGTTGGGCTTCATCTTTGCTGCTTATGGTCGATTATTCGAGCTTTGTCGATCGATCAGTAGATTAAGCGGAGGGTGAGAATATTCTTAATCAGTCCAATCTAAGAGGAGATAGAAGACTGAGTATATTGGGAGGAGACGTTACGCTAATAATTCATAATCAACAAATTGCGATGAGATGGTTGGAGTATGATTAATCTTAATCTTCTGGATTCTATTTTCAATGGAGATGAGGCAGCTGCTTCTTATATGCTAGGTGATGATTGTGCTCAAAGCAAGAAATATCAAACACAAGCATTTTATGCATGTCCTTTGCTAAGGTCCTTCGAATGGATATGAAAAGACATTCATTCTATAATTGTCACGGAACCATGCATTACAGGAAACTACCTGAAGCTAAAAGAAAAAAGGGAAAAAAGAAATGTGGTTGAGATGTATGATCCCGATGGCCTTTTTTAGGCAAACGGACTCGAACTTGGACCTAGTTAATCTCTCAATAGTCTTATCATATGAACATTATCACACGTTGACATCTTTTCTACTCTAACAAATGCCGAATATTATCATTCTGCCTCCCTCTTTGAATTAAATATACTGCATACTAAGAATCACAACGCACTCGAAGCACAACAATGCCTTTATCTTTCTCGGTGTATCGTCTTCTAGGCCGAGAATTCGAAGGTTTTCGCCTGCCGAGACTATATCCTAGGTCTTGAAATTCGGAACTGCCTGTATGCATGTTCTTTCAGGCACGACCACAGTTCTAGCATCAAAAATAAAATTTGGTACTAGGATCTCTGCTTCAATATTGGCAGAAGAAAGAATACCATGCACTTTCATACAGTTGGTGTGATCTGATAAGTTGTCGTCAATAATAGTGAATGATGTCGAAGTTAGGTCACCATAAACCTAGCAAAATGCCTAGGGCAGTTTGAGGACAATTTGAACTCCAATCTGCAGGCGAAACCTTTCCTTTTGGTTGATGCGATTTGTATCAATCAGAACGACGAAAGAGCGAGAAGTCGAAGTCAAACGCATGGGAACGATTTATTGATCGGCAGAAATGGTACAAGTGTGGCTCGGAGCATATGGGATTGAAGCAGATGCCCTGGAATTGTTTCCGATACTTGAACATTTGCGTTCGTGCCCATTGAAACCCCAGAGATCTTTGTTTCAGAGAATGGCAATGTACCTTCATGAGCGGCCGATCGTATGTGAATTTATCTCGAAAAACGGGTGGAAGCAAACTTGGGCTCTACAAGAGATGGTTCTTGCAAAACACGTACTAGTCAGATTTGGCATCACGAAAGTCTCCTGGGACGAAATATGTTGCATGATAGCAACTCTGATGCAAGTATATTTTAGATACGGGAACTTAAAACTTTTCGCTTTGATCTCTGAGCAGCACTGTGTTTTCGGGTTTTTATGGAACTCGCAAGTGAATTTCACATTATGAATTTCACCAGAAAGCAGAGGAAATTAGAATCTTCATTCCAGCTATCTGATCTACTCTTTGGTAGTAAATCTCAATGTTCCAATTCCCGAGACCATATACATGACTTTTTGTGCTTTTCGTGTGCTTGGGGCCTGCTGCTTGCATGGCGTCACGTATGGCGAACTAAAGGGTGATATTGAAAATGGAAAGTTTGAAAAGAGGCTATTCAATCTTGCTTGACCTCTTTTTCTGCAGTGAGGGTATCTTTGGTTTTATGTTTCTGCGTTTTTCAACTCGAGAAGCGATCAGAGTGCCTCGAAGATGGGCTTGTGAGTATTTGCGCTCTTGGCATGCAGGATGGTTACTCATAAATACAAAAGGGGGTATTCCTTAGATCACGGAATAAGTATTGGTTCATGAATGTGGAAGATAGAATGATGCTTGCCAGCATGAGACGAGCTGTGTGAAATTGTGTTTGTAGTCACATTTAATGCTTGTGAAGACGAAAGCAAGACTTTCGGCTAGATGTCGATGATTGATGGAAGTTTAGTTCTTCATTTGATAAAAATCGGCAACTTAAGGAAAGCAATCCATTAATTACAGTTGCTACGTACACTTATTCCAACTGTGAATTCAGCGCAAGCTTTGTTTCCAGACCGGCTCCAACAACGCCTTTGACTTAAACCTACACCAAATTGATAGTTGATTTTTCAGTTCACAGAAGTGTAACCATGAAAAGCGACGAAAGGACAAAAGAAGCTAGGCTTTCGGGGTTGGCTGCTCCATCATAGTTTTCCAATCATAGAAGAGTTGCAGAGTCTATATCACAGCTCTCCTGCCTCTTATTCTCGATGGCTTTAGGAAATAAAGTTGCAGGATTCCCACAAGTTTATGTGCATAGATATGTATGCGCTAATCGAAAGACTTACTGCAGCTTCATCGCGAAAGATCCGTATCCCAATCTTCATCATAATCCTTCTCCGTCCACCAAATGATCCAGTTCTGTTTTGACAAAGACCTGCTGCGCATTTGCTGAATTGCTACTCTCCATCCCAAAGAGTTGCCGACTACAAAAACGTATGGATCACGATAGAAACTGTAAATCGATCGGTATTTTGGATTACCAAACTGCACTCCATTGCCCCATCTGACCGCGAGTATTCTCGGCTTGAGATTCATAGGCATACCTGCATTGTGGGCATCATTCTCCGCACGATCAAGGAATGCGTGGACGTTATCTTCGCCCGGTGCATCTGTAAACTCGATGGCAGTAATGATGATTTCGCCAGAATCTCTTCGCAAGTGAAGGACTTTGCGGTAGAGAGGTCCCGTGATAATAGGATCTTCTAGTCGGGGGGAAGAGATCTTCCAACCATAAGGAATACAAAGTTTACATTTATGAGCTTCTATTTGGGTCTTCAAATCTAACCCTCGGTAAGTAATAGCGTAGTCGGGCTCCGGAGCATTGGGGAAAGGGATTCCATCATTCTCCACGCTCAAACTCTTATTTGATTCTCTGACCATTTCAATTGCCTCAGTAGGTACGCTATTAGCCTCGGATGGCTTAGGCATAATTCCTTGATTGATTTGCGATGAATGTATCATCGGTGAGCTGGTAAGGGGCGGTGCGGTTGAGGTACTGGATTTTGAAGTACCTGTTTCTTCAACCAATCCCTCTTCCCTATCAATTTTCTCGTCACTATCACTTTTTTCGGAACTATAAAGTTCATCGGCGACATCAATTCCCTCATCATCAAGGGGATTTTTATTAATATTCTGATTTCTGGATTTGCCACTGATTAATCTGAGGCGCAATTTGACCGGCTTAGGATTAAGCGTTCGGGGAGAAGATGGGGAAGTTGAAGCAGGTGACGACATGCTCTCCTCACCTTTGCCAGTGTTATTACTACGAGATACTTTAAAATTAGTTGGTCGAGGCGGGGGAGGCATGGCACTGCTTGGTCGAGGTGGAGGAGGCATGGTATTGCTCGGTCGAGGTGGAAGGGGAGGAAGCGTGAGATTCTTTGGTCGCGGGGAAGGTGGAGGAAGCATAGAATTGCTTGATCTAGGTAAAGGTGAGGGAGATATGTTATTGCTTGATTGAGGTGAAAGGGGAGAAGCCGGAGCATCTTCTTTGGTGACCAGGATACTCTTGGTCTCGGAAATTCCTGCATTATTTTGACTGGAAGGGCCTATTTCCAGTGGCGATTTGAATGTTGTCACCTGGCTTGGAGGAGACTTAGAAGATATTTCTGCATCAACTCCATCTTTTCTCAATGGTCTTTTCACAAGAGATAATGTGGTTACATCTTGTTTTTCCGATGCGTAATCTGAAATAGAACCTGGAGAAGATCCGGCAGAGGAGTCCGTACTAGTTGGCGACTCGGAGATCTTATGTTTCTTGAATGGAGGCGTGGATTCTTGATGGGAATCACTCTGAATTCTCTTGGGGATTGGGTCTAGAGGCGTATTCTCCTTTCGGTTAGATGCATTGTCAAGCATGATTTCAAGAATTGAAGTATTAACTGGAGCCCGGACTGATTGATGGATACTGTAATAATAGAGAAGTACAATGGTTGTAAAGATATGTAAGTCATGTAATTTTTTTTCTTATCCGTGTATACACACTTATGTTATACTCGTTACTGTAAGAATGAGAGCAATATTGGGTACCATTAAGATTGTAGAGAAGAATTGGAAGGTTAAGAGCTGGAATATAAGTGCCTTTGTGACTTTGCATAAAAAAATTGGCAGTAGCTACCATGTTGGTAGACAAATAGCGCTATTCGGGTGTTGTCTGGAACAATTTGGAATATAAACAGTAAAACCCAAAATCTTTCATTATCATTCAGCGGCTTTTCTTTTTGGTGAGCTCCAAATACAATTATTGAAAAGAGTTCGCATTCCATTTATCGATTATCACTTAAACACTCCGAGCCATCATCAATACCAAGGAGAACCTTCCTCCATCTAACAACTTTGCCTTCCTGCTGAATACCGAGAACAAGGTCGATATCGAGGAAGGGTTCGTTATATATTCGTATTATATCTTCTTCGCGCGAATTTTGATAATGCCGACTCCTTATTATGCACGTCCACGGCGACCACGATTCTTCCGTTTATATGTCTATTTTGGCAAAGAAGCCGCGGGAGGATATGAGCATTTGTGGGCAGCACGGTGGTGGACATACACAGCAATTAGCTACGGGTCTTTCGTGGAGAGGTGCACCCGTTCCTTGATGGAGAATCACCCAAATACAATTTTAAGAGATTTCAGATTGATTCTCAATGTGATGACGGAGACGTACGATAAAATCACTCCAACCAACATTCAGGCAGTCATGAGAGAACTTCAATCTACTCGGGGAAGACGCATGATATTTCCAGTTTACATCAAGCGACACCCTTCAGTGGTAAATTCAAATAATTGAAATGTCAGGATTGAAGAGTAAGTTTGGTTTTCTGAAAATCTGAGCAGATAGCGGGGACACCTGGTTTTGCATTTTACTTTGGACTGACAATTCAAACTAGGTATCAATGAAGTTGAATGAACCAATCTGCAATACTTCTACATTGCGAGTACCAAATCGAGATGCTTTTCCGGTCTTCAGACCCGTGTCCCAGATTTAGAAGCCACGAGTATTGCGGAGGCGACTTCCTTCATTCAACAAGCTTAAAACTTCAAACATCCTCCTTCTTATCTTATAATGTTGACCCTAGGTCAATCTACTTTCTTTTCTTCTGTTTTCTTTTCTTTTCTTTTCTTTTCTCTACTTCAATCAAAAACAATCGTTTTCTCTTTTTGGGTCTCAAATTTTTGACACACACATCCACATCAAATCAGATAAACATAAAATGAATCTTTCAGCACTCAAGTTGTTGGCCATTTGTCTGGGCTCAACCTTGGCCATTGTTCCTACACCACCCATCGTCTCATCACCAATACCCCAGTCCACAATTGAGCCAGCCTTTACTGCGATAATAGCGGCACAAGCAACTCAGCAACCGATTTCGCCTGTTTCTAACGTTGGTGGCGAGGTATTCAGCAGTTTTGTCCAAATATGGCTCGAGAATATGGTAAGGTATTATCGTTACTTGAGATATCTGACTTATGTATTCGGTATTTGCCGTAGACTGACTTCCTTATTATAGGATTACAAGGAAGCTACTAGTGACCCCAATTTTCAATGGCTTGCTGCGCAAGGCATAACACTCACTAATTACTGGGGAGTAACACATCCTTCTCAACCAAACTATTGTGCAGTTGTCGGAGGTGACACATTCGGCATGGATGCAGACGAATTCATTCAAATTCCGGCCAATATATCAACTGTTGTAGATTTACTCGACACTAAAGGAATTTCTTGGGGCGAATACCAAGAAGATATACCATATGCTGGCTTTGAGGGATGGAATTTCTCAAAAACCGACCCATTTCAAGAAGATTATGTACGCAAACATAACCCATTAGTGATGTTTGATTCAGTCACTAGCAACGCTACTAGGCTTGCTTTGATCAAGAGCTTCAAGTCATTTGAATCAGATTTGGCAAACAAGACTCTACCACAGTGGTCTTTTATCACACCGAATATGACAAACAATGGCCACGATACTAATGACACTGTAGCTGGAAATTGGTCTCGTATGTTCCTTGAACCTTTGCTTACCAATGATTATTTTATGAACGATACCTTGGTTGTACTCACCTGGGACGAGAACGACGAAGACGATGAGGAGAACAAAATGTTTGCCATCCTTCTCGGTGGTGCTATTCCTTCTTCCTTCAAAAACACTACCGATGATACATTCTACAACCACTATAGTATGCTTTCAACCATAGAGCTTAACTGGGGACTCCCTTCTCTTGGCCGCTGGGACTGTGGTGCAAACGTTCTTGGTATTGTCGCCAGCAAAGCAGGATACGATAACTATGCCGTCAATACCACTAAGTTGCTTTTCAATTCATCATACCCAGGCCCTCTATCAGCAGGTAGGTTTGATCCAGTCTGGCCTTTACCTGATACGAAAGCAAGTTGTGGCTCAGGTCAGGGAGTCTTGAAAAAAATCGTTGATGGATGGGGCAAATCCGATGGCACATACAACGTATGTAATTTATTCATAAATTTACCCTGCCCGATACTTATTTCTGTCTCCCACCACCTCTCCATCTCCTTGAACACCCATCTCGTTGTCAACGCAACATTTCATTTTAACCCAAAGTACTTCTTCAATAGACAATCACTAATGTCCTGATCTCCAATAGTATACCGACTCATATCCATATGATGATGTCAGTGGTGATAACACAGGGGGCGAAGCGAGTCCAGTAACTACGACATCTTTGCCATCAGCCACAGCTCCTGTACCTGCACCTCTTCCTTCAAAGAAATCAGAGGCTATGGATTTGAAGTATGGTGGAGGTAGCTCCGTTGCCTTGATGATGGGATTTGTGTTTGTATTGTTGATGGGTTGAATGTTGAAGGTATCATTGGAGAGGCATTGATTGTATCGATAAATGAGAATTTTGTAACTCTGTTGAGTCATAGTTTTCTTAGAATCACCTGCAACCCCAGTTATGCCTTTCGGGCAGTTGGTATCTATTAGAAAGTACAATGTTTAGCTCTCAAAATTACATTCTCTGATTAAGCATGCCAGATACTTTCCTTCCATTCATCTTGATATCTTGAGTCATTAAACCAGCTGTACACCAAAGACAAGTGAACTAATGATACTAATGCGTGGATTACCAATCTTGTGAAAATGAGGTCAGTAGACCTTTTTGGTTCTGGGGTCTCATTCGAATACCGCTCTAATCAACCGCTGTGCCACAGTACTCCTTCCATTCGCAACCTCTTCGAACTTCATTTTCCACTGTACATTGGACCACAGAGGGGAGGTTCCAGAGTTGAATGGTGGTTTAGCTACACAAAATCACGAGGATCCGTCAAACTCAGCCAAACAATAACCATTTTTTCTAACCATGAACACAATATATTGATGAACGTATTATTTGGTCATCCGCAGCGTGGGGGTTACTTTATACAATGCAGATTCTTAGAACCAGCAAACGGGATATATCTTGGCTACACGAGGATCTCCCGGATGTAACATGCAGAGTACCTAGTAGGTAAAAAAATATTCAAAAGAATGGATGATGGTAGAGTAGCAGCGTGGGATTTTGACATGACGTTTTGACCAATCATAATGTAATGATTACATGCATGCTTCATTTCATCATTATAAGTGGATAAAATTTTCAAGTTGGATAAGACACAGATACGGTAAAAATAGCAAAGGCACATTTGGATTACCCATGCTTGTCATAATCATAGGTTTGGAATCCTCAATGCAACAAATCATGTTATACCATTTCAATTAACTTGGCTTCATTTGTTCAAAGCGTGAACAAAACTTGACCACATCGAAAATACCATCATTTGTCTCCACTATATTGGGCACACACACTCAGGCTTTACCCTGACCGCAACATGTTACCAATTATATGAAATCACCTACAGTATCTTGATGTTGAAGGTCCAGAGCATTCAAGATAGCTTCTTCGCAGGTGATTCTTAATCCCTCCTCTGAATCGAAACTCAACCAGCTCCATCGACTTAATAACGATAAGATAATATCTTCGAAAAGACTGGACAGAGGAGGGAGTTCATACATTGATAGGCGCCAACATTTACTACAGGATTACGAAGAATTTGAGCTCGCTGAATATCCTGGCGCACGAGACGATCCACCTCCGGAATCGCACATAAGTGAGAGAGAAAGAAGAAGGGCAGAAAAGAGAAAAAGACTCGAGGAGGCAGACGAGATGAAGTTCTCACATAGTATACAATTCAATGCTGTTCCAGATTGGAGCAGTCATTACATCGCTTATAGCAATTTGAAGAAATTGTAGGTCTTGGCGCGAACTGATTTCTGAATGATGCTGATGATGTCTTTTCCGCAGGATCTACCAACTTGAGAAGAATGTACATCGACCCTCCACTGCCCTCGAAGACGCCGAAAATTCCCCTCTAATCAGACCGGCCGAAGATTCAGATGCTATCTTTCGCAGAGCACTAGATGCAGAATTGGAAAAGATATCCACATTTTACGAATCGAAGGAGCTTGAGATCTTTGGCGAGGTTACAGAGCTATTGAAGGAAGAAGAAGAATTTGAGGCTGAAATTCTAGAAAGCAATCAAACAGATGGCAATGGAAATGGCCGCCCAAGAGCATCGAGCAACGATCGACCACGACAAAACAGTATCTTTAAATCTTTCGTCCCAAAAGGGAGAAGGCGTTCAAGCACAATAAGTCGATCAATAGATGAGGGGGTCGAAGATAGTGATGACGATGACGATGATGAGAACACCGCGCTGCGCAAACCACCCATGCCAAAAAGAAGCAAGAGCTCTCCTCATGACGCGAATACGGGGGGTTTCGAGGATATGCGCTCTTCAATGGATTTAATGAAGCCTGCTCGACGCAACAGTATGAACTACGAGGATATGGCAGAGCAGGCATTCAATGCCTTCTATTCATCAGGGATCACTTTGAAAAAGCGTGCCGTCAGTCTATATGTGTCACTATGTGAACTGAAATCTTTCGTTCAGCTTAACCAGACAGGTTTCAAGAAGGTTTGCAAGAAATATGATAAAATATTGGACAGAAATTTAAAGTCGAAATACCTCCAGGACGTCGTAGCTCCAGCATATCCTTTCCGCCCCGAAACACTTAAGCATATCGAGGAGAATATATCACGGGTAGAGCGCATGTATTCCGATGTTGCAACTCAAGGAGATGTCGACATGGCAAAGAAGGAATTGCGATCACATTTACGAGAGCATGTCGTTTGGGAGAGAAATACAGTCTGGAGGGAAATGATCGGCATTGAGAGGAAAGCTCAAGCTGCGAATATGGGTATCAGAAGGACATTACTGGGCGTGAATAATGATCCATCTAAACTCCGATTGCAAGGTGATGATGCCGACATCGCTGAGATGAAGGAATTATCAACACCAGTTGGGAGAGTAAGATGTCCAAGATGGCTCTTTAGTTCAACGATGTTCACATTGGTTGGAATCATTACCATCTTCATTTTACTATTGCTTATCCCAATCATGAAGAAGCCAGAACAACAAAATTGTTTAGCAATGCTGGTATTTGTCAGTCTGTTATGGGCTACCGAGGTAAGAAACTCTTTGAGGACCCTAACTATAATCTCTGAATGATTGGTGTTTAGGTCATACCTCTCTTCGTTACATCTCTCATGATTCCATTCCTCTGCGTGATTCTAGGCGTGGTTCGCTCTGATGAAAAGCCTCACCATCGACTTGAAGCTCCAGCTGCGGCCAAATATATATTCTCCGCCATGTGGACTCCAGTCATCATGTTATTACTTGGTGGATTTACAGTAGCTGCAGCACTTTCCAAATATGACATTGCTAAGAGGATAGCGACTTTTGTCCTAAGCAAGGCGGGAACGAGGCCAAGAACAGTTCTTATCACCAACATGTTTGTAGCAGCTTTTGCAAGTATGTGGATCAGTAATGTTGCAGCACCTGTCTTGTGTTTCTCAATCATCCAGGTGAGCTCACAACCCCTCTTTTCTTCTTTTGAATCCTATTATTAACAGTCCTAGCCCATGCTTCGAAATCTTCCTTCCGAATCTCAAATGTCGAAAGCAGTTATTCTTGGTATTGCACTTTCATCCAACATTGGTGGAATGCTCTCGCCGATTGCTTCGCCACAGAATATTGTTGCTCTTCAAATCATGTCTCCACAACCAGACTGGGGGACTTGGTTCTTCATCGTCTTGCCAGTCGGTATAATTTCTATCGTCCTCATTTGGATTCTTTTACTTCTTACCTTCAAGCCTGGTCGTGGAACTACAATCGTTCCTATTCGCCCGGTTAAGGATGCATTCACTGGAGTTCAGTGGTTTATCACCCTTGTTACTCTTGGCACCATTGTTCTCTGGTGTGTAAGTCATCAGCTTGAAGCCATCTTTGGTGATATGGGAGTTGTCGCAATCATCCCAATAATTCTATTCTTTGGTACCGGTATCTTAACAAAGGAGGATTTTAACAATTTCTTATGGACAATTATAATTCTCGCTGCTGGAGGACTTTCTTTAGGTAAAGCCGTCAACTCGTCAGGGTTGTTGCATACTATTGCTGGTGAAATCACTGCGAGCGTTGAGGGTTTGAGTCTTTATAGCGTACTTGTCGTATTCTCATGTCTCGTCTTGGTTGTTGCTACATTTATCAGTCACACTGTCGCAGCTCTCATTATTCTTCCATTAGTTCATAGTGTCGGAGCAAGTATGGATGAGCCACATCCCAACCTTTTGGTTATGGGTGCTACATTAATGTGTAGTGCCGCTATGGGATTGCCTACAAGTGGTTTCCCTAACATGAGTATGTATATTCAGTTCACAATTCATAGATAAAAGATATGCTAATTATATATAGCTGCAATTATGATGGAGGATTCACAAACAGGACAAAGATACTTACAAGTGAAACATTTCATCACTCGTGGCGTACCAGCAAGTATCCTTACATGGCTAGTGGTCATCTCAGTTGGTTATGGATTGATGAGAGTGGTTGGGATGTAATATTTGATCTTTACTCTTTTATAAATGGGACAATAGATTGTGATTGGGACTGGGAAGGAGGAAGGGGTCGAATGAGCGGGCATGCGGCATTGCAGAGATGGAGTTACGTTTTTTTTTGACATGTTTTCGAAATAGGATAGCAAATCATAATTCTGAATTGGCAAATTCCACATTCTTGGACTACCTCGATCTACATTCTCATCGTTCGAATTCTCATTCCTCAGTTACACGAAGTTCGTCAGGAATGCGAGAACCGAGGTTTTGTGTTTTGAGTGTGCATGTGTTTATAGAGGTAGTTATCCCCTTGAAGCCGCATCCCCTCTCCTCCCCTTTTCTTTCTGTTGACTCAAATTGCCGTGTCATTTACACTCGAATATCGCGCGCCAACCTCAGATATCTTTCCACAAAAACACACTAGTTCACACAAACTCGATCCTATCTCCCCAGCCATAATGCGTCTCCCAATCCTCTCTCTCACCCTTCTCCTCGGCCTCAGCGCCGCCATCGCCGTCCCAGCCCCCAATCCCGACTCTGCTCTCGAAGCCAAAGATTTCGTCCCGAATAAGGTTTTGCGACAGGTTATTCCGCATCAGGAAATCCCGCTCCCGGAACCAGAGGTGGATATTGAACCCCCGAGAGATGATGGGTTGGTTCCTTTTGCGGGAGGGGGACCCGTGGTCGGGAAGTGGGTCAAGCCTACTTTTACGCCGGGGCCGGAGGATAATGTTTTGCCGTTTAGTAATAGTGTGGTGAGTTTGGGGGGAGGTTTCTTTGGTTGTTTGGTTTTGTTTTTGGTGGGAGGAAAAGAAAGGGGTTGTTTTATTTTGGGGAAAGAAATGTGGATGACAGATTGTTTTGATTTCGTGTATTAATTTGATTCTCTTTGTCTGACGTATTTGCGTATTTGAAGGACTTGAAGAAGCACGATCTTGGGCATACAAAATCAAATGTGTGTATCTCATTTCTCCTTTCCTTAATTTGTTTCATCATATCATTGTTTTTCTCTCAATACCCATCACATCCTCAAAACACATATACTAATATTTCCACTCATCTAGGCATTCTGCCCTTATCCCGGTACAGCATACTGCTGCAACCCTAACCCAGGAACGGGAGGAACACTCTGCAAATGGAATGGCGATGGACATTTGTCGGGCTGTGAGTTGATTACAGGTGGGGAGAGTGTTTGTTGTTCTACGCTTGGGTGTAAGGGGATGAGTGGGTTGAAGGAACCGATTACTACTGTTTAGGTTGGGATGGGGAGAAGGAGGGGAGAAGAAGAAAAGTAGTTGGAAGAGCGGAGATGGCGGAAAGGTGTGGAAAGAAGGTGAAAATGATGGAGATACAAGATGAGTGGTCACGGTGCGGGATTGAAAGCTGGGGGCACGATACATCTCAGTGCGTTGTAACGGTTGTTGTCTTTCTATCGCAGCGGCGATTGGGGACAAGGGTCTAAATTGAAAGTTCAAGTTATGTCGCTATTTTCTCTTTTAAAAAGGTTTTGTGGTTTGAGATTGGGATTCTGGTATGCACTATGAAACAATTCGCAATATATTCGTTTGATCAAAACCATTGGGCAGTAAACTTTGTTTGTAGCTCTAAGGTGTGAGCTGGTGATTGATCGTATGATCTCAGGTGTTGACTTTGGAAATCAAGCCCGTGTGTTGACGTTGGAAGCAAAGCTCGTAGCATGACATCATTGACCCTGGAAGTCTAGACATGAGTCTTCGGCCGTTACACTTGTTCAATGATATATGTCTCCTGACTTGCAGTAGGCTTCTTCTGTCTCTTCACTAATGCATTTTGATTGTAAAATCTTCCAAAAACAATATCGTTGTTGGAATACCAATGTTGAAACGAAGACACTTCTTTCGAGCGGCATATAATACAGACAAACATCACCCAACAATTTGGTGACTGAGACTGTGAGCTTTTTAGAGATATGATTCAAGTCGGAAGATGAATCATCTTCGGCGGATCCTGTGATACTTCTCTCGGTCTTCGGACTCCAGTTCCAACTCGATATCATTGCACTTCGCAATCTGGAAAGTGCCCGGCACAACTGAATTTTTGCGGGACTTTCGCAAGGGAAACTGAGACCTCTGTGGCTTGAGTATTCTATCTATAGAGCAGACTAAGTAATAATAGAAGCAGAGTATCCTATAGTCCGGACTGCGGTCGAACAATATAAGGACTTGAATGTCTAAAAGCAGTTGAAAATTTGAAAATAGTCTAATGTTTTAATCAGATTCAATATCTCAGATGATTTGAATGTTCTAATTGGTTTGGGGATTTAATAATCTTCATTGTGGGACTACAGTTCGGACTATTGGACACTCTGACTAGAAGCTCACCTCGTCCTACAGTCATTGCACACCAGAATTTATCAGCCTGGGTACTAAAGCTATCAGCCACCACTCTCAATCTGTATTCATAATTCCAGTCATGCTATGGAGTCACTGCAATTTCTTCGACTATGTGAATTCAATGGTTATGACGAATGAACAACACGTTGTAAGTCTGAATATCTCAGAACCATTTTTGTAATACAAGTTCGAGTCAGAGGGATCCTCAATTTACAGAGCCTTAACTGTGCATAAATTCTAACGATTCTTCCTTCTCCTCAAACCCCAAACTCCGTCAATAATATCACAGAAAACATTCTCGAGAGGAAAATCAGCAATAAAGCAAATCGATAGTGTCAAACGAATGACAGCACATCACTCTATCCCCGTCTTACGAACAGCTCTGAACATCCTTTAAAACTTTTCAACACTACTTGAACATCGCATCTGTCCCTCTAACCTAAAATTCCTCTACCAAAGCAATAACACTTACAGGCATGGATGTTTCCAAGGTCACCAATTGCCCAAAAAACGCCGGATCTCGTGTCAAAGTGCCAGATGTCGCCTTCGAGTTTCCTTATTCCAATACTCTTGTCCTTTATTCCACACTTACCTTCTACTGGAGATCTTGTCACAAAAATTGTCAAGAGGAAATTGATGAGTGGAGACGCAACATATTATGGCACGCTAGATCAATCAAGAAAGCTATCCTCTAATCACCTAGCTCACTTGACTCTAAGGAAGCTCTCAATTTCCAAATCCTCGAGCGCTTTCAAAAGTATTTCCTCCCTCAACATAAAAACTTTATGCAAACCCTGGACCTTGACAAACAGGTACAACCTCGATTTATATTTGACGTGAATCCTTCTTGTCTAGAGAATCTACCTGAGTTTATCATCGAAGTGGGATTCGAGAGATGGCGGCTGGACGAAGACGGACAACCTATGTGGAAACTCTGCAGAAGTGCCTTCTTTGTCCAAGGTCCGCTAACAATTCCCCCTTCACAATTTATCATCGTGTCCAGCGAATATATTTTAGCCGAACAGATCATACAACGACTTCACTACGATGGATCCGAAGATTTCTTTCCTAAGACCAATGGCCAATACATAATGCAAAGCAGCGAAAGAACGATAATAGCAATACCAACTTCCGACTCGCAGTTTTCCGAACCATTTGATCAGAGACCTTCTGGACAGAAGTATGATCCTGACTATAGGGATTTATGCTGGGCGCGAGTTTGGAAGTTGAAACGAGGTTCGCCGGATCGCTCATTGGCTAAACGAATGGAGGATGCGTGGCGCCTGGCTCCGACTATGGAGGCGAGGCGCGGGCTGACTGTGCCGTTTGCGACTAATGATTGGTATGAGTCGGAAGTTTATAAGTAATCTGGAACTGGTTGAATTAAGCATGGGTTTTCTCAATAAAGTTGATTTTGAGTCATTGTTTTTTTATCGTGTCTTGCAAAGTGAATTGTGTGACTTTGAAATGACACCACCACACCACTCATATATATTTCTTGAATTTGACCATTTACTTCAATGGCATGAGTCTTTTCCAGAGTTATTGACTCTTCAAAATGTCTATATAAGCTGTCAAACTTACCATTTCGTGTATCCATCTGCTACAGAGTTCAAAACACATGCATTTAAAAGGACGAGTCTCATAAAATAGTACCAATACTTTCACACAACAGAACTGTATAACATCGTCTCACCACCTTTCCCGGAACGATATCCAATACTTTAAAAATAGTATCCGTCTCATCCATCACGAAGTCTTCCCGCTATATCGACTTCGCTCTTAGTTCTGGTGTACACAGCAGTCCTCACTTGATACCTTGAGTTCAACACAACAACGACAAGTCCCAGTGCCTTGGCAAAAATGACAAATAGATATTCAATCAGGGTCACAAACCCTGAGCGATCTGCTTTAGTCAAATTCCCCACCTCAACGCCCAAACTCTCCGCGAGAGAACCTGGACTCTGGAAAGACTATTTCCAGGACCCTTCAGCCGCAAGATTATGCACTCCTTCAAGTCGGCTGAAACAGAAAGACGTACAAAACTCTCAGCTTTTAGAAGGCTTCAAAAATTACTATATAAGTAACCAGGTTGAGATTACTGATCACGATACCATACTCTATGTAGTCCGTACCGACTCCGGCATGTCAGTTAAATCCGAATATCACATAGTCGAATGTTTACGTCTGTCAGATACAATAGATTCTGGTCTTCCCGAGGCTATTATAGCACTATACTATGTAAAAACTCCAGAGAATCACAAGCCTTACCTCGACCGTGCTCTTTTTGTCAAGGAGCCTCTTAAAGCAGACCCCAAAAATTCTCCAGCAAGAGGACGGCAACTTGGAGCTCGCTTTCTATCAATATCAGAGGGTTTAGAAGAAGAAAACTCGTACCGCTTTTATGTACCTTGTGGACAGAATAGCGGACCTTTGTATGGACAGTATGTCCAAGATGATGATGCGTTGGGTAGTGTAGATATTGAGAAACTTGATCAAGGAAGGGGTCGATATAAGTCTACTGCTGTGGTTTGGAGAAAGTGGGAACCTCCTCTATAGGATCTGGAAAGGGAAGATTGGAAGCGTGATAATATCGCTTTAAGACATATCGTTGAGGAGAGACGCTTTATGTAAAATACCTTTTGGAGTCTCATGAAAGTTCTGTGGGCATGAAACACCGGGGACGAGGATGAGATTGCGAAAGAATCGTCTATCAGCCTGGATTTCCGGGTCATCATATATTAGGTAACAAACGCGGGTTCAACAGTTTAACTCGTTTGAAGAAATATGCACAAAGTTTAGAGTCTGGGAAGTGCCAATTTGTCTTGTACAATCGATATCCAGTACTCTGAATTATATTGTGAAGCAATCATAACTATTAGCCAGTCTGAATGATGAGTAATTGATATCATAATCCACATGGGCGATGCCTCAAAGCATCCACAAGGTTCTTTTCATTCTTGTCGTGCTTGAATAGCTGGTGGAATTGTACGAACACACGCGGTAGGTTCATTCGGGTTCTTCTTCTGCATGAATACTACTTAGGATTCATCAACGTCTCTCCATTCAGGTCCTCGAATTCTAGAATGTCTAAACACTTAAAAACACGCCAGTATGGACGACAAAGATCTACGAAAATGCTTTCTTTCATTGACTTCAAGAGAAAGACAGGCTCGATGGCATCACCACTTGAGCTGTAGAACGATTTTATTAGAACTTTGGGGCCTGCCTGTGAGGTATAGCTGATGAATCACTTTGTTGCTATGTATTGTGATTGATTGAACAATACTCATCATGCTCAAAAAGACATGCTCAAATTCTCCTAGGCTCACTGGAAAGATATTAAGGATTGATAGGAACGAAGTATGACATTCGAATATTGCTCGCAACTAGGTAGTCCAACTTAAAAAATGGAAAAATGGAAAAATGGAAGAGGGTGCTAGATCTTATGAAGACTTATGAAATCTCCAAACCAATTAGAATATTCAAATCTTGTGAGATATTGAATTTGATTGGAACATTGCCTAGCCCTTATTTTCTCATTCAGATGGATTGAATCGCCGCTTTAACATCACTACATACGCAGACCCTTGCTGCGCGTAATTCACCATCCTAGCTCGATAAATTAAGATTAAAGCAGCTTTACATTGACTGAAGCGATCTCATCCCCATTAGAATCGTCTACAGCAAATTCATAAGAGGCTTTATGATTTGAATATTTCATCAATTGTGATCTCGCTCCTCTCTTTGATCGCGGTTCTGTCCTTGTTGTCTGCTTCGTGATCAGGCCTCAGTTTCATTTGGACCATGGTACGGAGTGTAATGGTATGGTTTTACAGAGCTGGCGATTACCATTGCGGAGAAAAAAGTAATTGGAGAGTTCGGGACCGAGAACTGTCCTTGATCAAAACTGAAGTCTGTTATATCTTGTTCGTTGTTCTCTCATTAAGTCTCTGCTCTCACCTCTCATTTTCAATTCTGTTTTAAAGCTAGACTCCGCTTCACCAATACTACCGGAATACCGGCTCGTTCAGCCATCATGATATGCGAGATATTCAACATCGTGAGCCATTCATGTATGTAGATGATCGATATTCATATCTAATTCAATCATCCGGTACAAACTAGTACGAGTTCTTCATATGACATACAGTTCAATCATGCATACGTCAATTCCCCTATGGAATAAGTAATTTCGACATGGGTAGCACGTTTCATAAATTTTCCATCAGTGATTTCTCCTTGTTACCCCACTCAATGAAGCACATCAGCCACTTCTGCCCTCCAGGGCTTCTTCTAGACAATCCACAATAAGTTTAGCCGGCTGTAATTTCCATCAAACATTCCCTAAATATCCCCGTTCTTCCCCCAACAGCCGAGCTCCCGTCTGGAATATATTGATAGTAAACTGTAAATGCGCGTTTCGGGATATTACAATGATCCTTAATGAGATGAACATTAATGGATTGGATGGATTGGAATTTTTCCATATCCTATATATGATGAAATGATGATCATGATTTTACGAAGCTTTTAAAAGGTTTGACTGCTTTGCTTCATATTTCATTCATTCTCTAATCTTCGTGCTGTTCGCGAAAAATCACATTCTTTTTTCTATCCTCGGTAAATTTTGAATATGGTTTTCATCAATTCCAAATCTTTGCCGCTGGCGGCTGGTCTTTTCATCTCAGCTACTTCGGCTGCAGATGTTGCGTTGTATGGTCAATGTGGAGGTTCGGGATTTACAGGATCGACATCTTGTGTTTCGGGGGCGGTTTGTCAATCCCAAAATGCATTTTATTATCAATGTGTAGCAGGAACTGCAACAGCAACGAGCGCAGCGGAGGTTGTCTCGAGTACCGCAGTCGCTCCTGTAACGACTGCTTTGGCTGTCTCAAGCTTAGCTCCGGCAGTTTCGAGCTCCGCTTTACAAGTATCCTCGGCCACTACGAAGAAGAAGTGCTCCTCGACTACTTTCGCTACTTCGGTCGCTAAACAGTCTACTTCAGTAGCCAGCTCTTCGGTTATTGTTCAAGCAAGTTCTGCTGCTCAGGCAGTTTCTTCCCAGATAAGCTCTGTAAAATCTGTAGTCGCTTCATCTGTCCAATCATCAGCAGTGGTTGCAAGTTCCTCTTCTACTTCCAGCGTACCCCTCATTACTACAACATTTGCAGCTCTCCCAACTGCCATTGTATCTACATCCGCCGCCTTGGTTACCTCGACTCAAGCTGCTATTGTAGCCACTAGCTCTTCCAGCGCTGCAGTCGCTTCTACCGCGAGCTCATCCGCATCTTCCGGAACCAAATATCTTATGGTTTTGTAAGTTTTCTTGAACTAATTCCGAAAAAAAAAGTAACTAACAAATTTCTAGCGGTGATTCCTACACATCCGACGGATTCTACGGCGGAGCCACCCTCCCCTCTGCCGAAAACCCACTCGGTGTCGCCCTCCCCGGAACCACCACCGATGGCGGCTTAGGCTGGCTCGGCGTGGTCGCCACCGAACTAAACAGTTCCCTCGTTCTCGGTTACGATTATGCCGAATATGGCGCCACCACCGACAACACCCTCGTCAACGGCGCAACCCACGATCTCATTGCCCAAGTCACCGAATTCGAGACTTACGCTGCACACAATGTCTCCACCGCGCCCTGGACCGAAGAAAACACCATGGCCATCGTCTGGATGGGCATCAACGATGTAGGAAACTCATACTGGGATGGATTTGTCACTCCATTCGACAACATCTTAGACGTATACTTCGCGCAGCTTCAAATCCTATACGATGCAGGTATTAGATACTTTACTTTATTCACCATTCCCCCCTTCGACCAAGCCCCTGTTTTCGCGGAGCAAACCGCTCAAAACATGGATTACGTACGCGGCAACATAACCACCTACAACGCCGATCTCGTAACTCGTCTAGCAACCTTCGAGGCCGCGAATAGTGGAGTCACCGGCACGGTTTTCAACACTACCGAATCTTTCTATACCGTGTTGGGTGATCCAACTACCTACGGTTCTCCAGATGCTACGTGCATGAATGCGGATGGGACTTCGTGCTTGTGGTATGATACTTATCACCCGGGTCAAGCTATTCAGAAGTTGGTTGCGGAGAACTTTGTTAAGGCGATGAGTGGAATCTTTTCGCTTTAATGGGTGTGCGAGATGAGATGAGGGGTGTATATATTATTCTGTTGTTCAAAACTAGGGCGAGGTGGAAGATGTAAATTTTGTGGGAGATTGTGAGGAGCGAGGGAGTCGGGTTTCTGTCGGATTGGGAAGAACTTTCTCCCGTTCATCTGTGTTTGTCTGACTTTCAGTCTCTAGCTTCTAGCATGTACATACATATTTTTAAATCAATTGTGAATATAAAACTCACATATTTTTACACTTACCCGGGGGTAAAACCAGTGATGTTTCCTCGAAAACTCTCCCTTTGTCGCATTAATTGAATCTAGTTCATCACTAAATAATATTACCCCATCAACAATACTTATCTCAACCCACACAGTCAACTCATTCAGTCCATTCAACAACGACCAGGCACCGATCTAGAATTCAACCCTTTTTCACCCCATCTACGCATCAAAAAACAACCTATGAACAGCCCTACCAACCTTCAGAGCTCGTCCCCGAGCATCCAATTCCTTCCAAGTCTTTACATCCGTTCTCTCCAACTCATTAAGAGCTGCAATCTCTTCATCACTCGGAGGCTGAGATCTTCCCGTCTCGAAATCCATGTCTGAGTATGGGACTAATTTTGTCTAGAGACATGATTAATTATTATGGAGATCAAATTTACGAGAGATTTCGCAAAAGAATCCTGACCCCCAAAAACAAGGAAAGAAGGAATTTCTTTAAACATACCTTCTTGACCACTTTCCAAATACTATACAAAATGAAAAAGACAGGAATACCGATATAAGTAGCGACAATATTGGCCCAAGCAAATGGTCTCGTAGTTGCAGCTACATAACCTTCTCCAGCGACAATCAAACATCCCATGAGAAAAGCAAATATGGATGTATATGGAAAGATTCCCGCTTTGAACGGAAGATCAGACAAACTATTTCCTTGATGGACCCAGCTGAGACGAAATCGAATGTGTACGAGACATTGAGACATGTAAATCAACAAATTACAAATTGCGATCCTAGAATATTATTAGCAAGTGTTTTGAGCAGAAAGAAATTGACTTCGGAGCAAGAACAGCGAGAAGTTGGATAATAAAGACATAAACGCCAAAGACGAGATACATACAAATTATAAAGCCAAGTGAATACAACTCCCTGTCCAAATATTGCACCAAAAAATGCGACGAAGCCTATCAAAACGCTAACGCACATAGCTGGCAACGGAACTCCATTACCTTTCCATGTGGTAGTGAAAATTTTTGGTGCTTGTCCATTCTTTGCGAGGGCAAACAGTATACGAGAGCTAGCATAGACACTGGTATTGCCGGCACTGACCACAGCAATGAGAATAGCAGCATTCATGATACTAGCAGCGGCAGCAATACCTGCATCTTTGAAAACAAGTGTGAAAGGAGAAGCTGCAATTTCTGTAGCGGATGTAGTGAGGAGTGAGGGGTCAGTGGATTTGATGTTGATACTCTATATTATCGTTAGCAGATATCTAAATGCGATTGGAAATTTTTAGATGATGTAAACTCACAATAATAAAGATAGATCCAAAATAGCAGAGCAAGATCCGCCCAATCGTGCCCTTGATAGCTCTTGGGACATCTCTACGTGGGTTCTTGGCTTCACCAGCAGTCAAACCAACCAACTCTGTGCCTCCATAACTCAAAAAAGCCGTACACAAAGCAGATAAAACACCGGGCCATCCCGCCGCAAAAGGAGCTTCTTCTGTCGAAGACTTCCAGTAATCAAATTCTTTAGCTTTGTGGCCTGGTATTCCACCGCCATTGAGGACCAAACCGACAATAATAAAGATGATGACAACGAGGACTTTCAGGAAACTAAAGAAAAACTCCGCTTCTCCAAACCATCGAACTCCAAAGAGATTTATGACTAAAGGTTAGACACGTGAATAAAGACATCATCTTTTCAAAGAGGGGACCTACCAACAATCACGACAAGAAATACTAAGGCCCATACCCAAGTCCCGATATCTGGTAGCCAATAACTTATGATGATACCTGCTGAAGATAGTTCTGCTGGTAAAGTAAGAACCCAAAGAAACCAATAAGACCATCCTTGAGCAAAGCCAAGAGCCGGGTCAAAGAATCTATCGCCAAATGCTGCGAATGATCCAGAAACTAGAAATATAGTCGCGATTCACCAATCTATTTTGTGGTTGCTCATTAGATACCCATAGCCACAGTTGAAGCTTCGCTGGAAAGAAAAGAATCACTGATCCCGAAACTTACCGTAGCCACAACCAAATACACAAATATACCGGATATAATGAACGAAATTACAGCTCCAACAGGTCCAGCCGTTGAGATGGTAGCTCCAGAGATGAGAAAAAGTCCGGTGCTTCAGAAGGTTTGTTAGCCAGGTATGCATAGGGGAGTGATGCAACTGATTTATCTAATCTTATGCAATTAAAGCGAACGTGCGAGCATTCTTCAGAAAGCGAGTGGAATGTAGATGGACAGTTACAATTGTAAGTCCAATACCTATCTATAAAGTCGAAATTTGCGTCTAGATCGGTGGTGACACTACCACTAGGAACATAAAACAATGCCCATAATGAGACGGAGTTTTTAATGCAGGTTGTAGCAACATTCCAATGTCTTCCGGTATCCAAATACGTTGAAAGAAATGAAGGAATCGAAAGACATACCCTATTGTCCCCCCCACAGCAAGCATACTGAGATGTCTTGATTTGAATTCTCTTTTCGTCTCGGATCCCCAATTCCCTACAGCGACTTCGCCATGTTTCAAAGAATCGACATCTTCCGTTGGTTGAACATCTAAATTGGTGATGTCATCCTTTCCGGTGAGTTTTCCGGTGCCAGTATTCATGTTGTATCAAGAAATTAGAAAATAAATAAGAATTTTACTCAATAACAAATGTAACATTTTCTACCTCTATTTTTACCCCTCATTATATACGTATCAATTGGAAATATCGTATTGGCGGTATCGCACACAATCAAGGGTGGAGTTCACCCGCAAACCCCATTTTTGCAGGGACTCCACGAACTTTAGCGCCACTTCTTATCATGACCTTTGCATAGATAACTATCAATTGGTTCCTCACAGCTACACCCATTCAATTGGATTGAATAGTTCTCAATTGGGGAAGACAGTAAGATAAAATCTTATCTCGGTGTTCTAAGGAGACGGATACGGAAACGGATGCGGAGATATAATAGTCCCGTTTAGACTTCTTAGATCTGCGGGATATCCGATAAGGCGTAAGGGGATCTTTTGATCTGAATTGCATTGCATATTTGATGGTAATCGTATGGTTGCCGAGGAAACAGGTATGTCTTTGCAAAGGCGTACTGAACATACATTCATACATATTAATGAAATCCCTAAATACTTGCAGAAATTTTCAATTACCATATTCATACTCTATAGAGATACTTCAAGATCATGGCAAATAACAAATCAAGTAAACCTGAGCGGACCCTGATCGGTGGTTTTCTTGATATACCCCGGATGGTATCGGGATTATGGCAGCTAGCTGGAGGACATGATCAAAATGTTGATGTGGAAGCAGCGGCCAAAGCGATGGAACCATTGTGAGAATCGCCAAATCAGAACTGATTTTGACGTAGTCACTAATCTCCAAATAAGAATTGAAGCAGAACTGGATTGTTTTGATATGGCCGATCATTATGGCGACGCAGGTGAGTTGTCCTTGTCTCCAAGTCTTAGGTTACTGACCCAAATAGAACTCGTTATGGGCCAGCACAATACGTCATCGACGAAGAAAATGATAGCTTTCACAAAATGGTGTCCACCAGAAAACAGAGTCACCAGTTTCGAGAATGCGGAAAAAGCTGTGGATCTTGCATTGGAAAGGATGAAGCAAGAAAAAATTGAATTGATGCAATGTAAGAAAGTCAAAGAATTCCTTTGAAGAATACTAATGTACGATAGATCATGCATGGGACTATACGGATGATAGTTACATTCGAAATCTTGAGCACTTGCGAACTTTACAAAAACAAGGAAAAATTGGAATGATTGGAATGACAAACACAGATGCCGCACATCTCGAACTTTTGATCAATACGGGTTTCATAATTGCAACTAATCAGGTATCCTGCTCCGTTGTTGATCGTCGTCATGTTCGCGGTCGGCTTGCATCAGTATGTACTGAACATGATGTTGGTATCTTGGCATATGGAACACTTCTCGGGGGATTTCTTAGTGAAAAGTGGCTTGGGGTTGAAGAACCGAAGGATGGAACAGAATTGAACTGGAGTCTGAGAAAGTATCTGCGATTTATTAATGCGGCTGGAGGATGGTCGTCATATCAAGTTGTGCTTCAAGCACTTTCCACAGTTGCCAAAAAGCACGGTGTTAGTATTTCTGCGGTTGCAACACGACATGTTTTAGACCTTCCGGCTGTAAGTGCTGTAATTGTCGGATCTAGGCTATCAAGTACTTCAGATAAGTATACGGCGAGCAATCTCGAGGCTTTTAGTTTCGCTTTAGATGCAGAAGACAGGGCTTTGATAGCAAGAGCACAGGAGGGTCTTGCGGATATACCGGGAGACTGCGGTGATGAATATCGACGACCACCATTCCTCACAGCAAAAGGTGATCTTAGCGATCACCTTGAAGAGACAGATCACGATGTTAAGATCGCCAAAGCTATCGCTGGTGGAGCTCGCATCGAATATTCTTCGGGCAGCCACTGGGAGCCCATTGCAGTATGTTTTACTCCGGATGTATTAGAAAGGTTGCTAATATTATTTTAACAGAGTTATTGTCGAGCAGTTAGAACAGGCAACACCATTCGCGTATCAGGGACCACAGCAAATTCTCCAGTCTCAAGTATTCCAGCGCTAGGTGGAGAAAGTGCGCGTAGCCAGACCGTGGCAATCCTAGATATCGTTGCGCGTGCCATAAAAGCTCTGGGAGGAGACTTGTCCGATGTTGTGCGAACCAGAATATTCTTGCAAAAGGAGGAGGACGTCGAAGCGGTCAGTCTTGCACATGGTTGGACTTTTAAGTGCGTGGGAATCAGACCATCAAATACATTGGTGGTATCAGGGGTAATTGGGGACGAATTTCTTGTAGAGATTGAAGTGGAAGCCGAATTGGGTTACCGTAAAGTTGTAAGGATATAGTAGTAATGGTAAAAAGCCAAATCTGATGTTTATTTTCGTACGAAACAACTGTGTGCAAATCGAGCAATGCTTGAAATCGAACATAAAGTAATGATAAGTACGGTACTCGAGTAATGTACCTACAAGCTTATGGACCATAACTTCGTAGATATTGAATTATCAAATCGAGCGGCCGCTAGCGCCAATGTACCAATTGATCTTCAGCACGCGCCTTCAAGCTAAGTCAACCAACATAATCAATCACATGCCAAACTTCACTCCAAATACAAACACAATAATGATGTTCTCCACACAGTCCCCACGATTTCAGTCTAACATTAAACATTTCCAGACTTTCAATTCGTTGTTCGTCGTTATACTTTGAAGACATTGGACTGGGGATTATATCAGCCTCGGTCTTGTTTCTGCTTGACTTGATCATATGCTTCTGTTTAATCTGCGACAAGCTAGCTATAAGCTATGATGGTGGTTTGAAGAGTACTCTCATCTACCTATCCTCATCCATCAATACAATCTCCTCCCGCTTTCTGTGTCTATCTTCATGTCAAACAAGTGAAACAATTTCACTTCAAAACTACTTTCAATTCACATGCATGCATTTACCACACTTAACGATCTTGCGCCTGTGATTTCCTATTCTCCTTTGAGCTCCGGAAGACGAATACTTTTTGGGAGCGCGCACATGTTATTAACAATTCTTTGTTCTTACTCGGCATCTTCTCTTTTGTACAACAACATATAACTTTAATCAAGATGATAGGTATATTCTACTCCCAACAGCATACCTTATTCAGTTACTGATGAAGTTGGTAGATCATGTTCTAGGGCGACCTTCTGTGAAGTTTCGTAAGATACAAGTTTTGGCTGTGGTTTCTTTCTGGTCGTTCTACCTTTTCAAGTAACATTCCTGCGTCACCCTCCTATTATATCATTAACTAAGCATCATAATTTACAGAGGGAACAGAGATGGTCCACCAAAACTTAGAAAACTATCCCGTCTCCTCGAAAAATATCTCACGCCATGGCAAACTCTTGTCATAACCCTCCTCTACCTTTACATCGCACGAAACTTGGGGAAGCTCGTTGGACTTGAATGTCCGGAGCCGTTGGCAAACCTATATACGAGATCATACTTTCGAGCAACATGGGTTACCACAGCATTGGATGCAGGTTTTTGGAGTGCCATGCGTATAAGGCGGAAGTGGATACGTGATTTGGCTGGGGTCATATTCACGTTTTATTATCTGATTGCTGCCGAGCAAGCCGATGAAAAAGTACGAAAAGTCAGAGGGATGTTGACCGTGGACCATTTGAGAGTTAGCTGGAATAAAGGAACAACTCCATACCTGGGATTTTTGTCGAATCTATTACGGCCACGGTTCATGAGATATCCACCTAGGGCGATACGAATACCGAGACCATCGAGCAGTGATTACAAAGAACCAGTTAATGGATGGTTATTCTTTGATGGGCCACTATCAGCTTTAAAAAATCATGCAAAGGTTGTTTTGGATATCCCGGGCGGAGGATTTGTGGCAATGGATCCAAGAACGAATGACGACAAGTTATTTGCATGGGCAGGGAAGACTGGATTGCCAGTATTGAGTTTGGATTATAAGAAAGCTCCAGAGTTTCCATATCCTTACGCACTAAACGAATGTTACGATGTCTACAGTACAATAATCGCTAGTCGAGGACGTTGTGTAGGATTATCCGGAGATGTATTACCAAAGGTTGTCATTACGGGAGATAGCGCCGGTGGAAATCTAGCTGCTAGCACTACGTTGATGATTATTGAATCTGGGAAAACAGATGCTCGACAATTCATGGGACAAGGAAGACTTCCGATTCCAGATGGCTTAGTTCTCATTTACCCTGGGCTGGACATGAACATTGGAAATTGGATGAGTGATGAACAGATGAGTTTGATTAAAGAGAAGAAATATAGGAAGACAAATAAGGGGATCATCCAAAGAAAGAGTATGCAATATACTTTGGCAGCAGGAACACCTCATCAAAGTGAAGATGAGGATGAAAGTCCACCGAAATTGCCCTCGCCACCGGTTAGCAGAGGAGAAACCATAGAACTTTCTCCTGGAAAACCATCTAAAATTTCACTACCCTCTCCTCAATATAGTACGGCTGCTCCTACAATCCTTTCCCCGTCTTTAACGAGAACTCCGGCGAATATTGAACCATTGACTCCTTCAACATCTCACCATCCAGCACCTCTACGCACTCGTCTTGCCATGTCATCAATGATATCGTACTTTAACGATCGTATCCTTACTCCCGAAATGATGCGTGCCATGATCATTCTCTACATAGGTCCTCACAATCGTCCTGACTTTTCAACCGATTATCTTCTATCCCCGATTCTAGCACCTGATTCATTACTTGCTCAATTCCCAAAAACTTACTTTATCACTGGTGAACGAGATCCATTAGTAGACGACACGGTTATCTTTGCCGGAAGATTAAGGCGCTGTCAAGGAGAAGATGCCGCAGAAGTTATGTTGATTCCGGGTATCAGTCACGGGTTCTTACAATTTGTCGGAATCTTTCCCGAAGGTTGGAAATACATTTTCCAATGTGGAAAGTGGATGCAAGAAATTTTCAACGAATCAGAACAGAGAGAGCTTGCAAAAGCAAATGGAAATAAGAGACATCATAGGAGGACTAGAACAGAAAGCTCTGGGGATGAAGATATGGGACTGGAAATGAGGATGAGTATCAGTGGAAAGGGCAAAGGGCCAGGGGATGTGAATGGGAATGGCGAGAGGAGGAGAAAGGAAAAACTTCTGAGAGAAGAAATTGGGAGTGGGGAGAGAGGAAGAACGAGGTTAAGAGGAGGACTCAAAAGACAGAAGAGCATGGTCAGTTTGGCTAGTGAGGATGATCTCTTGGGAAGGAGAATGTTAGGATTGGTGGGGGGATTGACGGGAAGAGGTGATGATGGCGGCGCTGATGATTGAGGTTTATTTGGAGAGAAGGGCGGGGAGTATACGGTTTAGGAGTACCGGGGCTGTGTGTATCTAGGATTTGGGATAGGTTAGAATATACGAAATCGATACTTTTACAACAATTGTTGACAAGTATACATGGTTTTGGGTGATTTTATGATTCTTGGCAGGATTTTGAATAGACTCGCGTGGAATTTTGCCTGAATGAATCCTAGATAAATATGACATGAGTCGGTGAATTATATATATTGTGGAGGAAAACAAGCGCTGGTCAAGTGACCCAAATAAAGCTAGTATTTTTAGGCCTTCTTTGTGTAGTTAGTTTATGGAATACTTATGTGTAGATGAAAGACGCAGTTACTCAATTCATGACGCGTTCTGTGTATTTGTATTTCTTGGAATCAAAATCTTCACTACGGGATATAGATGGTGCATCAAGATTGGCCATTGATGGATTTTCATAGTAAAAAATTTGTCATAATTCAAGTATCTACTTCCTGTCCTTTCCGGTCCTTTCCATTTCGTTTCATTTAATCAGCAATTGAAAATTGCATTCTAAAACACTCGATCCCATTAACATCAGCTATCCTCCCACTAAACTCTCCTATCCTCCCATTAAATTCTGCTATCCTGATACAACTTTTTTGCATGTTGTACCACCATTGAGCAAAATCTGTATCTTTCTTGACGACTCCATTCCTCCGAAAACATTTCTGTGTCAGCTTCACCATCGTAAATGGCGATAGCATTATGTAAGGCAATGATTCCACAATCATCGAGATTCAATTGTTGCATAGAGTTCATTCTTTGTACTGAACATTTTACCGTCTTTGGGTCTTCTCCTAACATGAAAATTTCGGTTGACCATCTTTGGAAATCCAAAGTAGGAGTGTGTTCATTGTCAAGGCTATCCCATACTTTGATAGTGATCAGGACAGTTGCTTTTGGTCCAACTGGTGTGGTGATCTGTGCAAGTTGGGTGGTCCAGTGACTTGCAAAGGCCTTGACGCAAAGTACCCTATATTTCAATGTTAGTGTAATCTCTTTCCAAGTCAAAACGTATAGAATGATGAACATACTGGTTGAAGTACAGACCAGGGCCTTTGATTGAATCAATATACATCCTACGAAGACTCTTATCGGCCTCTTTTGGTTTGTTATTGAAGATCTCGAGGTTTGATGACCTCAACAAATATAGATCCTTTGGCTTTTTGTCACGATATAAATGCAAATTGCATCTACAACAGTATCCGAAAGCCAGGTTCCTTCGGCAAATATCTGTAAGTCTTCCAAGAAAATGGTTAATCCCGGATTCGATGATGTGCCCTTGTAGAAAACAGATGAAGTTTCAGGAAACTCTTCGAACAGTTCTTCCATCTCATCATTGTCACTGCTGTACTGTTGGTACCGGGAATCTTCCAAATTTTCTGGGTGCAGATCTTGGCGATCTAATTCCTTCAACAAGGCTTCAATGTCGAGATCATTAGATAATTCGTGAAGGTGAGGCTCAAATGCTTTGGCTAAGATTACCAAATTTTTCGCAAAAGCGCTTTGTGATGAGTATATCAAGGTGTATAGCATACTAAGCCGAGCAACTGACCATTTCTTGAATCCGGTCTTGTTCTCTCCCCCTTCTGGAGTTCGGGTATAAAAAATTGGTAGAGGAACAAAACTCCCTTATCAAAAGAATCTACCAGTTGAGCAATCTTGATACCAATCCTCTTTTGCTTGCGGCAATCATCGAGAAAAGGTTTCTAGGATACATTAGTGCCAATTTTTGAATTTATTGGACTAGTGATGATGATACTTACCAAGTTTCTCTCAGTGCAAGTGGCTAGGTTTCCTCCCGCCCTCAAAAAGTTCACCTTAGCCAACTTCTCATAGTACAAACCTTTTTGAATGTCAATCGGATTCCCTTGTTTAAAACTTTTTGGTGTTGGGTCAACGGACATTCCAGCTTCTTCGACCGAGTTGTGTAACTCAAAGTCACATCTGACTTGTGCAATCTCTGCACCAATTTTATTCTTCTTTGCACAAGTAGAAATTTGGCTGATCGTAATGAGTTTTTGAAAGTGCTCCAGTGGGAGATCACTATCTTGGAGAGAAGGTATCGGCGCATCAACTTCGTCAGGTACGGATTGAGATTTTGCCTTCATGGATTTGAAAAGGAAAGCTTTGATAGGATCAATCATTCGTAATCTGTCCCATTTTTGGTCTAACAAAGTTAGGAATAGAGAGTCCTCGTTGATGGCACGGTCAGAGTATTTGCCAATTCTAGAGGTAGCCACACATGACCGAATGGAAAGGTCATGACCTGCTGACTCCCATTCCAATTCCTCTTTAGATTTCTTCTTGTCAGATGTTTCATCGGTTAGGTCGATCTCCTTACGTAAATTCTTCTTTTCTGAGACTACCGGTTGCGACTTTAGAGGCGATGGCTTCAAGGCAATCCCCTGTTTGGATTGTGCGATTAAAGATGATGGACTTGAAATGTTGTTATCCAGTTCCATGGATGATGGCTCGTCTTTAGAAGCATCCTGATAGGCATCTTGGTCAAATGATGCATTACTGGTAGGTGGATATGATGCATCAATTGATGCAACTGGCATATCTGGGACCTGGCTCCTTCTATCCGGAGATTTTGGATCATCAAATGATAATGGGATTGGTCTAGGATCGAAGTTGATGGTTCGTTCACAAGACTGAGTTTCCGGGGTTTGAAGACCTAGGAAAGGAGGTAAATCTGCGGCAGACGGAAGTATGATTTTGGGAGCTGATGAATTTGCGAGTAGTACTGGACTTCTAGATTTACTTCTTTTCTGGATCGGTTTGGCATCATCTGCTTGAAACTCAGGAGGTAACGATGAGGCCGAAGTTGGTCCTGATTTGCGGCGATGGAAGTTTGGCACTGCCTGACAGTGTTTGCAAAGAACGTTATCTTTCTGCTTATGGGACAAATCTGGACGGAAATAAAGTTTCCGACATTTTGTGCACTTTTGAAATGAATCAGTGATTTCATCTTCATCTTTTTCTGATCCGGAATCAAGGAATTCCCCTTCTTCTATTTTTTCCATTTTATCTGATATGGAACGACGGACTTCATTCTCTGAAGATGATTTCTCTGTGGTTGGTATGTCCGAATCTGGAAATTTTAGAAGATTTTTCCGGTCGGGGTGCATTTAAACTGTGCGATGAAGTGGGTGACGGGATTTTATCATTTGATGGCCATGTCTTGTAGTTCCCGGCCAATTCAAACTCATTCTCGTTCCCAGCTTCCCGTCGCCTTTTGTTTGATCTCTCCATTTTAGCTCCACGAGAATCCGGGGAAATATACTCTTGGCCATTTACCCTCCCTAACGGTATCTCTTTGTATTCATCGCTCAAAACCCATTTGGAGCCTTGTTCCTCTCCTGAGAGATATAGCTCGGCAAATAAAGCTTGAAGCTACTGTCCTTCGAGAGGAGGCATGTCCTTTAATGCCTCATGCGATGTCATAGCTTCCAAAATCGCCGATTCCGAAAATACTAAATTCCAGAAAGTCGCATCTTGCTTCTTGAGGAAGGGTATGAATGCTTTGGCCGTCAGTTTGTTTCTGTTCACGAACTCCGTTACTCTATTAGTGGGAGGCATGATTTTGTTGTTACTGATCTGAAATAATGCTAGTTTATGGAAAGCGAATTGTAAAGTAATGCGTCGCAATGAGCTCTCTCCACTAAGTAATTGACTTCTCGGTGGGATTTCAAATCAATCATTGAAATGGGGAGCTTGAATTCTTGCAACAAGAGCATGTATAGTATGATAAAATGGAAGCAAAGGGGTGTAGATCGTTCATACAACTGACCTTTTGAGTCGCCTTTCAAGTCGACGTTGACTGCAACCCTCAATTATCTAGCAAAATGAGCTCAAATATTAGGAAAGAAGGAAGAAAGTCCGTTGTAAAGCTCTTATTCAAGGAGATTTAACGGATATCTTTGTGTTGTCGAATAGGGAGGTAAGTTCTTAGAATTGTAGAATTGTAGAGTTGTAGAAATCAGAATTGGTAAAGTGAGAAGATTCTTGTTGATCAAGGAGGATCACTTTCAAAATTGAAAGGTGAACTCAAAGACTCAATCTTCATAGATGATCAGACAAGGAAGGAACTGAATTATGTTTTCCATTTGGGAAGGTACGATAGAGACTGCCATAGTATACACATAATGTTTCTTCATATATTCATACCAAATCAACAAGTAATCTTATGGGTTACTACTACAACCCCGTAGACTCTCAGTTGTATTATTCTAATCTTCAAACACTTCCCAGTATGAAGCATGAAGCACGACTTTCCGCAGATACGAATTTTCGATGATCGGGAAAAGGGGCAACCAGTAAGCGTGGAAGACGACAGTGAGGTATAGCACAACACATATACTCAAGAGGAACAAACTGGGAGAGATGCGAATGAATATAAAAGTCCAGATACCATGCCAGAGCTCCATACAGCATACAGAAGGATCAAAAAGTGCATGTCCCGTCCATCTGCAGACCTCCACAGAATCTCAAAGACCTGGTTCCTCTAAAAAGGGTGTCCCATAGCCCAGACTGCAGTCCAACAATGAAGACTTATCAAATCTCCAAACCAATTAGAACATTCAAACCCCTCATATCATTACTCCTCAATCCAGACTATCAGATACCCTGCTCTAAGGCTATAAACCATACTGGCACTTCGCCTGTCTGCTAAGAGAGAGATATCTTCAAGTTTCACCAAAACATAAAAGCCATTAAATAAATCATAACCATGATTATAGCACCACACCAACCCCCATCCCCGCAAACCCAGAACAGGCGCAACAAATCCGCAGATCTCCATATCAAACAATCATGCTGGGACATGATGAGCAAAGGAGTACCTAGTATATACAAATACATCCAATCCACATTGACAGATTCACAAGCAAGAGCAAGATATCAAGGGTAGACGGAACATGTTCGAGACTGCAAGTATTCAACCCTACCACTCGAATAAGTCAAGTATGTGTGATGACATATCAAGATCTGCATCAGAACATTGTCATCAAAAAGCAAAACACGAGGACCTCAACCCTAGAATACCGACATCCATCCCATCCCATCCCATCTCATCTCATCCCCTCTCTTCACTAAAGACTCGAAACACAAATCACACCACACAAAACCTCAACCACAACTCGCGCTTCAACATACCATAAGACAAATCTTTCGAACGCCATCTGACCCCCCTTGATTCCAAGTATAAACTACTCGCCCTCCATCCAGACTATCCATTCCGGTATACTTATACTCTCAATCGAATCCGAGTTCGAATCCGAATAACCATCGATCCCAACATTTCAATCTTTTTGATACGGTTCCGGGCTCAATATAAATACCTACCTACCTAGGTATATTCATTCAATCACCACTCCCCACTTCCAAAAATAAAAAATAAAATAAAAAATATTCAAATCAAGATTCTCAAAATCCAATACTTTCTCTCTCAATGTAAAATATAATACAATAAACTACATACATACAACCAACTCCATTATTCTCCTCCCAAAAACGCCTGTGAATACTACATACATACATACAAACATACATACGACCCATTTTCTGCCTTTCGCGCGTACGTACCAATCATGGACTTTTGATTGTCATCAGATAAATGAAGGGCGTGATATGCTCTGCTCCAATCCGCTCCGCTCATCCTAACTGCATTCATTTAATTTTCTTCACCAACAATTTATCCCATCCCATCCCATCCACGCTTTTCTATTCCGTATATCTTTACAATTCATCTCTCTCGCCCACTCACTCCTCAAATTTGTTCTTTCATCCACACCCCAAAAGAAAAATCACTAAGCAGCACTATCCGCACTATCCGCACTCAAATCACTCTTCCCACTCCTGGCTCTCGCCGTACTCGCTCTTCCATCTCCCGCACTCGTAAACGCATCTCTACTCTTCCTATCCGCCACAACAACTTTCGCAGCCAACGCATCGCGGATTTCCTTCTCATCTCTATTTCTCCACATTCTAACACCAGAGTTGCTGAGTGGCCAGAGAACTTTATTTTCGCGCATCAATTCTTCCTCAGTATCGTCCGTCACGCGTTCTTTTCTTCCGTAGACGATTTCATCCCAGGAAGGTGCTTTGACGGATGTGAGGATATCGAAATCGCGGGCGAGCTCGGCGCAGTAGTGATCGAGGGGAAGATCATTGACGTCGTTTCCGAAGGGGTTTTCGAGTTCGTTTCCGATGGCCATGAGACCGACGATGATGTATGCGGCGGCGATGGTTCCGGGGATGGTAACCCATCCGAGAGCAGCATAAAGTTGGAAGGGAAGAAGATAGACGTAGAGGTAAACGATTTGGGAAATAAGGATGTTGTAGCCGATGGGGAGGGGAGTTTGGAGAACACGTTCTGCGGCGGCGGAACAATCGGTGAGGGCGTTTATGCAACCGAGAATTTGACCCAGGACGACGGGAGAATCGAGAGTGCCGTTGCGGATGGTTCCTTCGACGTAGGAGTCTAGGTAGGTGAGGACTTCATTTGGAAGATTTCCAACGGGCTTGCTGGATCTCTTGATGGCTTTTCGGGGGTTACTAGCGGCAAAACTGAGACCGAGGTATTCACCAGTGCGCTTCCATGGTGTTCTCTTTTTCTCGACAAGGACTTCGGGAGTAGTGGCCGATTGAGCATAAGTATTGAGATGATGGGTTAAAGCGGAGATATCGGCATAATGGGCATAAGGTTCGAAACGAAGTTTATGTTTGAGAGCAACAGCAAAGGTAAGAATGAGATTGATACCAGTTACTTTTGCGAGGAGATCTTCTTTTCCCATATCACCTTCACGTTCTTGGATGTTGACCCAGATGAACCGAGCTAGGTTGCGGGATTGGACCGAGAGAGATGCCCATGCTTTACGTCCATCGGAATAACTATTTTTATGTTAGCTGAGGCTCTATGTATAATGTCTTGAATAAATTGGTCTGCCTCCATGGCAATGGCCCTCGGAGAGCCAGCGGAGCGTCATTTCAAAGAAATTTGACTATTCAATGTCTGACATTGACTGGTAAAATGGTATGATATATGGGGGCAAGCCCCCAGACCCCCTTTAGCTCGCTGCGCTCGAATTTTCGACACAAACTTCCCATCTAGAAGGGGAAAAAAAAGGGAGACCAACCGTTCATAAGCAGTAGTACTCTTAAAACTTAATGCCAAAGAAATGACAAAACCAAGAACCGTCAGAAGTAAAGTATTAACAGCCAATTCTGTACCCGAAAATCTAGAAATACATGTAATTAAAGTAGACCAACATGCGATCCAGAAAAGAGGTACTATCATTCGAGGAATAACGGATCCATGAAGGCGCATAAAATATGGAAGTTTGGAATGAGCATCGAGATTTCTTGGTCCGACCTATTGGTGAAGAGGTTGTTAGTCATATTGAGAGGTTTATGGAAGTTTGAGTTTTGGGTGAACCAGATGAGAAGAAGTAGAAGATCTGACTGGAAGCAAAGAAAAGGATATAAACACATACAAAATAATCGTCCAAATTTAAATCATGTCTGCTTTGTCTCTTGAAACTACTGGGAGTTGTCGCTCCACTAGCATGTACTTCAAATCCACCCTTAGACCTCATCGTGCTCTGTCTACTAGGAGTAATCTTCTCAGGATTAGGATGAATAACGGTTGGATTGGGATTGTCGTGAGGAAGAGTTGATGAAGTCAATGGGTCATGACCCCCAAAATCATCGGCCATGATGTCGGTTTTGTGGAAATTCTTTAAGGCTTGGAAGGTTGGGTCGACTCAAAATAGGAGTCTAGAATGATTGGAGAGAAGAGTGTATGGATGCCGTTGTGGGTATTAAAAATTGTGGGTAGATGGTGTTTGTAAAGGGAGGTCCAGATTCGTTTATGCGTATGTATGGTGTGAACGAGTGAACGGACTTGACAAACTGAATCAGATTTGCTTCGTATATTCGAAATACCTGGTTAATATGTAGTATATGGCTCGATATGTGAATGGGTTCGTAAGTTAACCCCGTTCTTGACTCTGCTATGAATTGTTGGAGCTTGGAAAAGAATTGGAGAAGATCTTAGTCAATGAGTGAGAGTCATGTAAGGTTGTATATTAAATGGATGAATGAATGGTAAAGGAAGGAGTGATTGAAAATAAAACTGGATCTCTTCTTCTTTTTTATTTATTCCGATTCAAGATTCAGATGAAATGAATGAATGAAGACTTCCGTATTGAATATGGAATGAATGAAATCTTTGGTGTCTCAGAGAGGGAGAGAGAGAGAGTCTGACAACAGACCAAATGTATGTGTTTGGATGAAAAAGATATATTTCGGAGGTTTAAGGTTGGATTTAAAAAATAAAAAAATAAATGTGCAGTGATGCTTGCTTTGAACCCCTGAGAGATTAGATAGGGACCATTAAAAAGGTGGAAGGTGTGGAAGGGTGAGATAAAGGGTCAATGATTAATGGTCAATGAATGGTTAATGGCACGAATGGTCATGAATATCTAACCTTGGAAAAAGTCAGCTTATGAGCTTAGCATACCGTAATTAAGCGCCCCCCCCGGGGAATATGGATAGATGTGGAGATGTATATAATTTCCCTGCTTCTATAGAATCTTCATCGAGTGTATAAATTAACTAGGGAGTGAATGTGAATTGAAAAGGTTCCTTTTGATTACAGGAATCGAGATTCGAGGTCAGGTCGGGGGTCAAAACACGGTATGAGTGAATATATTCTACATTCTTTACTCTTCACCTGAGTACTCTTTACCCGCTCTCTACCCTCTACCCTTTACCCTTTACTCTCTACTCTCTACTCTCTACTTTATCCAGCATCTATAATGAAAAGCCAAATAACTTTTTCCAAGAATTCTTCCCCTGATATTGTGTTACAAAGTCGTTACAGAATCTGCACACAAGAAAAAAAGAAAAGGTACAGACGATATAATTTACACGATATCTCTTCAATGATAGGCGTACCTTAAAACGCCTCTAAAAACGCCACCCTCCATCCAGAGTACATTTTCACCATCTGCAACCCATTTCCTAGGATTCTTACGCCATGAACATGTCAAACATGTCACTCACTCATGATTCATCCTTCTTTTTTTCCGGCTTTCCCTTCATAAAGTCAGTCAGTCAGTCAGTCAGTCAGTCAAGTCTCATTTGGGGAATTAGTTTATAATTTCTCCAATTCTCCACTCCTTTTAGACACTCCCGTACCGTACTTTGTACTACATATACTAGTCAGTTACTAACTTACTACATACTACCTAGACAGGTACAAACCGTTCATCATCCCCCCCATCCCCCTCCAAAAAAACAAAAAAAAAAGAGTATGTTCAAACTTCATACACTAGGTAGAGGGGCTGAGTAATTAATTAATTACGCATGCATATGTACTCCGTCCGTACTCTACCTGCAGGTCGGGCCACTCTAGAACATCCACGTAAGGGGATAATTCTTGGCACGTGAAAAGTTCAATACTGTTTGCCCCTTTTGCCAAAATAATTTTGGAAATACCAGATGGTGATTAAGCCTTGTGAATGGAAGGGCTTACGCCATATGCAAATGCATAGATATAGGTATTCTCCTCTGCATGCATATGCACAATGAGGTATAAATAAATTCAAGGTACGAAAAATTACACGAGGGGGCGAAAGACAAGGGCGAGTTCTGAAAATAGGTTTCATTCAGCCTTGGGAATATTTCGTGCCTGCGGTTTGTAGATGGATTGAATGTGAAGGGATTGATTTGTTGGTATTCTTATTATAACAACATTCTACCTACCTACTATCATATCATCATATATCATTCATTACCTCTGTGCTACATAGGCAGGTAAACATCAAAATATGAGATGAATTTTCTATTCACAAACCCAATTCAAGACCACCTTCATCCAATCCTATCCCTACAAGGATCATCAAAAATTACAAACAATAGCTCGTTTCATCTCGTATTTCCCTGTTAGAGAATTTTACCACCCCATGAACAACTACCCAAAAACGGCATGGGATCTCCACTTCCAACGGGACTAATGAAACATTTCTTCTAAAGAAAGTGATAGATCGGCAGATGGGAGTTCGTAAAGTTCTGGAAGATGGAGAGGGAGGAGGAGAGAAGGATTTGCCGATTCTTACAATGTAGAACCGAGGATGAGGAGTTTAGTAGGAATTGTGTTGAATGAGAACATAAAAGGTAGAGAGAGTATAGAGAGGCAGGCACATGAAGCATAGTATGTAACTGTAACATATGCTGCATATAATTCCAAAAGCTGAAAATATTCCGAGTGGGAATCTGCTTATTTCATTTCACATGTTGTTCATGTCTGTCCCCACTACTCGGTATAGTTCACCAAAAAAATTCTCCGCCATGGCCGTGGCGAATTGCTTCCTCTCCATTCAATTCCTACCATAATCCATCGGTAGGTACTAGGTAAGTAATAGGCTCGAGACAGGATAATAATAATGCGTGAGTATCAATTTCAATTCCATTTGCTGATCCTCCTTCAAAACTCCATCTCCAACATCCCGTGCTTACGACTTGGCCCTCGGTCGGTTTGAACTTTGAGATATTGAACTTTCCATCTCTTCCAATAAATAAATCTCAATCCCGGCCGGTTCACTTTATGATCAATGACCAATGAGCATGAAGCTTGGTACCGACCCCCTAACTACCTCTTCATGAATCGAGACCGTCCTCAATGAATACTATATGCCTAGGTCCATACCATTGATAAATATCAAAAGAGTCCAGAAGCCTCCATCTTCCACTTCCACTTCCAGTCCTCCCTTCCACATCCACATTTCATCCATCTCATCCAGATTCCATTCTTTCATCGCGGGGTCTCCGCTCCCAATTGGGTTTCTCCGGACTCTTTTGTGTTCAGTCTGGCCCAGTTCAGTTCAGTCCAGGTAGGACTTCGATTCTGATGGAAACAAATATACTTTGGAATGATGGAAGGTTGGTGCGTTGAGACATAGTATATACCTACACTGTGTATACAAAAACTGTTTTGCGGTAGATGGATCAATGGGTGAAGTGGATATACCATACCATACCATCATACCTAGTAATAAATACATACTACCTAGGTAATATCTCAGACATATAATTTCGCGACCTTGAAGGTACACTGTACGTACCGAGATTCATCGAGATTAATATTACAGTCTTCACAAGTTCCCTTAGGTAGGTACCTAGGTAGGTATTTAATAAAGTTTTTATGTGTTTTCTTATTCTCTTATTCTCTTGTTTTGAAAGAGGAGATATTTGGGCATTACTTCGGGTATCGAATTTTCTAATGACGGATAGATACACTCGAGTATCTAGGTAATAAATACTTCCCTATTGATTCTTTCAACTCTACCTTCTCTGTACAGAGTACAAGCTCAAAAACTCAACAAGAAAACCATACTTGACCTCCCCATCGGGGAAATCAAATCCAATCTCACTTCTTACCTACGAAAAGTTTCCATTTCAGTTTTTATCCCCGCCGCATTTCTGAGCACTCGCGTGGCCTATGCCGTGAGATTACTTATACGATGGATGGATAGCCCATTCATCCATCCATTCATTCATTCATTATGTGCATTTTCTGAATTTTCAATTGGTTATCTCGTCTACTGTCTACTGTCTACTGTCTACTGTCTATGAGTTTATGAGTCTGACAATTGGGGGCTCCCTTCTCGTTCGTGCGGCTGGAAAACATGCAGAAATCCTAATATGCAACCCCAATGCTAGATAGATAGAAATGCATATACAGACCACGAGACGATAAACCACAGAGCACAAGACTGCTTTTTCTTCTCTTTGAGCCGCACAACTGCATATCTACAACCGCACGAGCACGAGTTCAAACGAGTATTATATTGTATAGTACGGTGCCCCCTTTTCAACACAGCATAATGGATATTTATTCCCCATGCATTCATATATAACCTGCATATATAACTGAATATGCGCCCGAAAACCCGAAAACTCGAAAGCCCAAAAGCCCAAAAGACCATTGGAATACATGATGACTATCAGATGCAAGGGGATACCAGTAGGTGCTGGGTAAGATATAAGATATGCAACAAAATTCGAGATTAGAAGAATAGAAGGAGCCGGAAGGGAAGAGCGAGAACCAGATAGAATTGGAATGCCTAAGGTATTCACGTGACTAGTAACACGTGATGAAGACTTACGTAGGTAGTAGGCTGGTGGGCTAGTAGGTATGTAATACAGTACGAACATACATAGTTCATTCTTTCAACTCCCACACATGTCCGTAGAACAATGCAAATCTAATCTAATTCAAAGTAGAACACATGGAAATCGTATACACCTATCTAGTACACTCTCCGGCATATAAGGTTATCTTTTCTCCTCACCTACAAAAAGCCTCGGAGTCCCCATGCCCGCGATTTTCCCGAACCTAGGTCCATGGACCCTAAGGTTTGCGGAGAAGAAAAAATTAACACTAGGAGACATGGATGATTGGATGAACGGGCTAGAAATCGCCACACCACGTGGCGGATTCGCAATCTTGTGAGCTAGTGTAGCGTGGAGCGTGGAGCGTGGATGGATGGTTTTGATGTTACTAATGTTGGGTACTGGGGAATGGAAATGGAAAATGGAAAATGGGAAATGGAAGATGGAAGATGGAAGAGTGCTTGTGTTGTTGGGATGGGATAGGATAGGATAGTAGTGTGGCTTGGTTTGGTCTGGTTTGGGTTGTTGTGTTGTTGGGGATGTATTTGTGTGGGTGTTTTGATTATGTGTGATATAGTGTGGTGTGCTGTGCTATGGTAAGATTGGTTACGCCACGTGATGACGTTTTGTGATAGCTACGATGAGATGGTGAGTATTAATGGTTAGATTGATGAGAGATGATGTGAGGAGTGACAAGAGACTGAGAGGGGCAATGCAGAAGACAGAGAAAAAATAGTGGTATGATATTAGAGTGACTGTAAGTTAATCTGGTGTTGAGTTTGATTGTTTGTGAGTAAGGTGATTATTTCAATTCTTTGGTACCTGCATTAGTGTGCACATAAAACCATCGCAAAGCTCTTTTTCACAGTTGGAACATCAGTTGAGATATGTATTTTATTGTATGGTGTTCAGGAACAGCTTATTTCGCACAGAACTGATAATCAACGCTGAAATCGTTTCCTGCTGGTTATGAAATGAAATATCTACACCCTGCCTTCTCAAATACTCCATCCAGTTCTTGGTTCTTGTGGAAGCAAACAGAGGTGTATTGCTTGGAACCTTACTCTTCAACCCAGAAGCATCCTGTAAGTCTAAGCATCAGAAGGCCCCAGGACAGTACCTTCAAGATACTCCAATGTAATTGGATTTCCATTCACACTTGGGTGATTTTCAGAGCGATCGAAGTATTGGCATACAAACGATCGCACACTGAATGCTGAACCAGGATTAGGATTGAAATTGAAACTCAAATTGGGACCCAAAATGAAGTCGAGATTGAAATGGATGATGGCATCTTTGATTCTTATTGTTTTAAGATTCTCAAACATCAATAGAGCATCGCGACAACTGTCCATGTCGTAGGACCAGCGGTCGGATTCGCTGAATCCCATGAACCAAATGTCGATTGTGCGGACGCTCTTCAGTATCTCGACGGCGCGTGGGTCGTATGAGGGGAAAAGTCTCTTGCAGGAGACGCTCATTTTATTGAAGGCGTATTGAGTTTTGTTGGCGTATATCAGCGGGATATCCAAATTCGGGTTGAAATAGATCGTCGCGGGATATTTCAAGTTTGTGCCATCCTTATCAGGTGAATGGAGGTCTTGATGAAGTCGCACATAATGTAGTAGTGTCTCGGTGCGACTCTCTCTGTTGACGAAGGCAACTGGAAGTTGGCGGATGGGGGCAGGAAAAGGTGGTCCGTACACAAAAAAATCCTTCGCAGGCTGTTCGAAAGGATAATTGAATGGAAGAGGCTGATTAGGCGGTGCTCTTCCTAAACAACCCCCTTGAAGGCTCACTTTTCTCGATTCGAAACTTGAGCGCCAAATCTTAATTCGAATTTCGAGTGGCAGCTTAGGGAAGAGAGTGAACTCTGTGAGTTGAGGTGGAACAGTCGTTTGGGTTCCTTGGTCAACACCTTGGGGTTTCTTCACAGCTCGAGACTTCTTAGCTCGAGGTTTCTTGGTTCGAGACTTCTTGGTTTGTGACTTCTTGGCTACACTGCCGGATGATTGTTTTGAATCCCTTTGAAGAAAAATCAATTAGTTATCATTCATATTATTGGGAAGTGTTCCTTACATAGTGTTACTAATGTCCATAGTTGTTGATTGATAGTATTTTTGAATGTGTGTTGTTCGAAACTGTTGTGCATAAGAGAAAGATTTATACAATGAAGTAGTTGTTGATTGTATTTCACGAGCATGTGTTGTTCGAAAATTTTGTACGAAGTTAAAGGTTTATATGATGAAATATTGATCTCGGCTAATCGGCAGCTGTATCAACAACATTACCCTAATATAATTCACCATACCATATTACCATTAATAAATAAAGCTGAACTATCAATAATGTGGCTTTCAAAGAGGCTGGCTAAGCTACCTAGATACTTGCGGATACTTGTTTCTTGAAGGTCTATTTCCTAAATTTACAAGATTTATTGGTTCATAACTATAGCATTGACTTATAAATTCATTCTCCTCGAACTGTATTATTCAACTTTACGGACTTCATGGAATCTGAGAACTCAATCTCACTTTATAGATTAGAAATGAGGCAAAAATAGGTTCCTGATTGTTTGATTGTTTGCTGCTTGATTTTGCCAATGATAGAAAACTAAAGAACAATTTGTAAAGCTCAGTCACCTGCATCAAACTATCAAGCTACAGAAAGCTTTATGACAAACCATTATCATCCTGTGAATCTCAATCTCATTCAAAGTTCTCAATGAATGAAATAGATCTCATGCTCTCCCCTTGTTGCTATTCCACCCTGTTCCTCTTTCATTTAATCTGGCTGCTTCTATTTCTCCAACTGAAGCATTGAACATGTAAAAACACCTATTGAATACCAGGTCAAAGGCAGTCTTAATGACGAGTATCTTCCTGATCTGTCAGACCCTCTTACATGCTATTCCAGGGTTTTAAGGGATGGTATGGATTCACTAATCCCCGATTGGCTCTTTAATCAGAATTCAGGTTCATTGGATTTGATTCTATAATGATAAATACAATTTAATGTTTTTAATATGAAAATAATCAGGGTTTGAATACAATTCTAATGATACTAATTTCTTTCGATATAATTGTACAGTTTTCTTTCAATTAAGTTATGTAATAATTATTACAACGACTCAAATATTATACGAATTTAATGACCGGCATTGGACTTATGTCTCGCATACAATCCATATTAAACCCAGAAGCACCCTCAAATAAAACACTAGAGGGTCTCCCAAAGACCCTCGACATCTAGATTGGGTCAAAGGGATTCTAAATTCCCGAAGAAGAATTGAACAGTTTGGACTGGCGAAGTGAATACAAGCACTTAATTTTTAAAGCAAATGTAACAAACAAAGTGGACTGAATATTTTGAAATCAGTGAATATCCTTATTGGATTCAAAGATTAACAGGTTTTGATTGTTAGAGTGCAGCATAAACTATTTGGAACCCCGTCATTGACTGTCCTAGAGCTCAGCCAAGGGTTCTCATTCCCATACATCTTCCCTGTTGATACCCTCTATACCGTCCACTCCGAGCTTCTTTCATCCCAAGCTGCTTTTGTTTGTTTCTAACCATCCGATCAGAAAATGAAAGAGGTGACCACTTGCTTCAAGTATCGACGATTGTGATACATGTACAATCCTACCAATCCTAGCATTGGAACTAGTCCATGAGGTCTTTGATCAGCAAACTTGACTCGTTCCTTTTCATTATTCTCCTTGTAGTATGGAATACAACGAGTGCCGTCAATCAATTCGGTAATCTTCATATGGCCCATTTCAGAAAATGTGTGGCCTCTTTGAGTCATATCAAATGTAACAAGAGTCTCCCTCCGCTCATCAGGCTCTCCAGGCTCCTTCCCAAATACAACTTTCATAGCTTTAAGGTTCTTGAGTATGTTGAGAGCACGAGCGCCATGAGTGTTAATTCCTGAGGGGCCAGTACAATAAAGTTCAATATATTCAATTTTATCGATGATGCTAGAGGATTCTCCATCACATTGAAATATATCGAGCAGGTATTGGGGCGTAGAGGAACTACGGAACGCATCCATGGTGAGGAACAGATGATCTATCTCTGGGTTGAAGTAAATAACATTGCAATTGCTGCTCAAAGTGCTGCTGGGCTGTTTGACTAGACGAGTTGCCGAGAAGAGATGATGAAGAACCTTAATTGTTGCTGGCGAGAACCATCGAGATTCTGTTGCGATTGGCTGTGTAAGGCGATAATAATGATTTAATGTCATTTTGCGACTTTCGTGATTGACAAACGCGGTAGGTGGGAGACTAGATCTTGCTTTAGGGCATGGTCGATCAATGAAACCGGTCTCATCTGCAGGATCTTTAACACCTTCACGTAGATCGACTCTTCTGGGAGTGAAACAGTGGAGCCAGATATTGTATCGAACCACCCAAGGAAAGCGATTGAAATATGGAAAGATTTCCGCAGATTGTATTTGCTGTAATGCGAGTCGATCGCCTTCGATGTCATTGTGAATAATCACGGAAGTTCCATCTTCGATTGAGACAGGGACCAGTTCATGAGGAAGTAAGCTAGTGGGCTCCCTGCAGTTCTGTTAGAAATGATCTTGACTGTTAAGGTAATGATAGACATACATGACAATTAAGTGTGGTATTGAGGTCGAAGAAATTTCAGAAGCTGCAGAATTTTGTTGTTGCTGCTTTTTTTGTTTGTTGAAGGTATTTAAATAGACGGAGACTGAGTAGATGTGGCTTAGATGTAATGCTAGTCTTCTCGATTATGAATTGAGTGAACAGATCTGCCTTGATTGGTATAAGAAGAAGCTAAATACTATTTCTGAGGTGAAAATTTGATTCACCAGAAACGAATCAATACATAGGTAGCAGTAGTATGAAAGTCAAAATTAGCAAATCTCCTTCAAGGGAGAATTCGAAATTTGGGTTGGCAGAATGATACAATCGGACACAGCTTCATATAATCAAGGAAACATTTGTAAATAATTGTAAAGTGAAGCCGTTTTATTATTTCTTAACCTTGCAGCTACTGTTGACTGTCTTCTTTATTAGTCAACTAGACTTAGAATAGCTGCACCCTCCGACTCTTTGATTCTACAGCGAACAATCAACTGACCAAGAACAAAAGTTTCGACCAAGATATTTTAAGCTCATCTATCATAGAAGACACGCATTCGTCATACTGATCATGTTGTCTTGAGAATCCTCTATATAGATAATAGCGAACGAGGAAAAGCACTACTATGATAAAGACAGGAGGAAAACTACAAATGATGAAGCCAGTGTAAATATTGAGACTCGAGAAAGACAGGTTTAGTACGAAGTTGAAACTTTAGAGAGAATCAGCTTGATAATCACAGTCTATCTGTAGAACGTGTGAATAGAGTTGCAACAATGAAGGCAAAAGAGAAATCAGCCGAAGAGTCACCACCAGACACTCAACCTCTACACAATTAATTGAACCAATATTTTTTATCAAGAACAAGGAACTGAAGCTTTCAAAGAAACTGAATTCTCAAATATGAAGCTAGTCTTGGACCTTCATCTCAGTACTCAATCAAGTGTTAACGAAATGGGACATTCAAGAGATATTGAATGGAGGATATGTCACCACAATATAATGCTTAGGATCAGGAAGATACTGGAGGGTTCAAAGACAACAGTGCGAGCTTGCAACTCTTAGGAGAAATTCCAGATTTTGAATTGGAATTATTCAGTAGCTTGGGAAGACCAAATGGAAATCTAAACGAGTTTGCTTGCTCCGGATGCCTTCCCATAGTGGGTCGGCTAATTTGGCATGTTTGTTTTCCCAAAGAGAGACCAGTACGCTTACAAATCGTTGACTTCTTCTTTGACGAGAGAAGAGATTGATTTTTTTCTCGTGCTAAAGCCTAAAGCAATATACGTAATGTGGCAGAACGATTGTACTCCTATCACAGCCTTTATCAATCAAGAGTCTCGCCTCGAAACGGAAGTATGCTACGGAATGCCCATGCAATTAGTTGACCATGGCTTTAATTACGTGCAGATAAGTGAGGAGGGAGAGCTATCGGAAAGTCTACGGTATAGCCCCCATCTGGCAACAAAGATGATGCAAAGCCCATTGGGGTCTTCTTACGTGATGAGAGTGATATCGACCAACTCATTCCTCTTCAATGTGTTGATGAAATATCAGAGAGACATTTAATGTAATTGCCTCAGAGGGTTCGGTATAATCCAAAAACTGACCCCGCTGCCATGGACGTCGATGCTCCTTTCTACGCCAATAATAGTTCATGTTACCTGGCAGATTTGTTTCGTAATGATCCACGTTGAGCAATCGGTATGATTTCTGAATATCAGAAACATAGGGAAAACGCTTCATCTTGTCGAATTTGTAGGGAGACATGGAAGGAATGTCCTCCACCTCTCCCAAGGACTGGTCGAGTTACGGTTGACTTGGCGTTGTATGCTGGCAGATTATGATTCAGATCTGGCGCACTGTGAGAGGGTAACGCCACATGTAAAGGTTGAAATGGAGAAGATCATTACAAACATTCAAGACAAATTTCAAGGTTTAAAAACTTCAGGAATCTCGGTATCTTATGCTAAGAGATTAGTTTCTAGCAGCATACTCTGGACCGGCTACCGAGAACAGTTGAGGCAGACGATGCGAAATCAAAGGAATAGGTGGAAACGATTTCCAGGAAAGCTGGTCACCGAATTATGAAAACAGCCAGCGTTTAGTTCATAAAAGCAATAAAACAAAACTTTATAAGCGGAGAAAAAGGGGCTGCCAGAAGAAAGCACGTGCAACTTCCGCACTAAGGATCTCATGTACAAAAGCAAAATATGATGAAAACTTAAGGTTCTCAAACGCCGCAGCCACCATACGCTATAAAGACATATAAGTATAGTTTAAGCACTGTTCTTAAGCGCATTATCCCATGGCAATGTAGTCGTCTTGGGCAGTACCCTGTGTGATTACACTTTTAGCAGCCGGGAAAATTCAAAAACACAGAAGAGACTACTATATCTAGCAGAGGTAACTCTCTTGGTTGCCATTAGCTTGAGATGAAGACGCTTGGAACTGAGAGACCTGACGAGGTCGTTTATGGCTCTCTAGCCCAAGAATTCGGCACCATCATGGTCAGTCAAATCGTCTTTCAAGATGCAAATCTAAAGGTTCACGATCTACCTAAGAGGCAAGTCAATTGGTAAAATGTAAATTGCAACAATTGCTCAGGACGAGAGCCTGTATGGTTATTTGCGATAGGGAGTAGCAGGATATAAGCATGATTTATTCAGATGCCAACATTGACGATCAAAAGGGGGTACATTTTAGCCATGAACGCCGGGGTATGGTATGTCAAAAATGCAATCTTGGAAGATAATCAAGGTGGAAAAGAAGTAATTAGCCAGCCTATCCTGCTTTGAATGTAGCGACGAATTGGACATTGAATTCTTGAAGAGTAGAGGGATTTAAAATTCTATGTGTCGTTGGAAGCATCTAAGTTGAAACTAAGTTCTGCCCTTCCTTACCGCCGAAGCTTCTTTCGTGACCAATTCGAAATCTCCCCACAACTACTAATCGGCTTAAAAAGAATATACAGTACTAGTCAACTCCTATCAGCCCGCCAGATTTTACCCGGAATTTATTAACAACTACAATCAATTCAATCCTTATTATTAAATCAATTATTCAATATTTTGATTCGAAATTAAAATAATCTTTTAGAGTGTATATATATTTTAATAATAAAAAGT
>PQXN01000212.1:0-65248 GCA_004786275.1 Botryotinia convoluta | reverse complement strand
CCGCCCCCATCACCACCCCACCCAACACCCCCGTAACCTGCGCCGTCCCGCCCTTACTCGAGCTCTCAATCGGACTCGGAGTCCCCCCACCATTCTTCCCCGTCTCACTCGTCTTCGCGCTCGTCTCCGTAGTTTTCGCTTCCGTTTCCGTCTCCGTGGTAGCCGTCGTACTCAATTTTTTCGTTGTCACCGTACTATTCCCACTTGCAATCGTCAGGCCTCCTGAGCCTGTGATCGGGAGGAGGGTGGCTGTAGTCCCGTTGATGATGCCAGTGAGGAAACCGGTGATGCTTGGAGCTGCGGGGGCGGAGGTGGTAGCGGATGCGCCAGATAAGAGGGATTCGAGAGAGAAGATGCTGGCTTTTGCGGGGCCGGCGCTGAGGATGTAGGTTTGGGCGGCGGGGGAGAGGGAAGTATACCAAGCGGGGATGGAACTGAGGAATTCTTGTTCGAGTTGTGCGAGGCCTGAGGGAGAAGATTGCAGAGCGAGGACGGAGGTGGGAATGCTGGTTAGTTGGGCGGCGAGGGATGGGTTGGGAATGAGGGCGGAGGAGAGAGAGGAGATGCTGGAGGCTATGGCGGAGCTATGGGGTGAGGGGGAGTTTAGTTATTTGGTGCTAGGATGGGGAGTGAAGGGGAATGTGGAGAAAGAACAATTGAGAAAGAAGAAAGAGACCAGAAAACATACGTATCAACATCCTGCCGCCTATCTAACTGCGGGCTCGCAAGCACCACAGCGCAAAGACTAGCCGTCGTCAAAAGATTGATATACATAATGCAAATACTGAACGAACGTGATATTCGATATATCTCTCAAATATACAAAAATAATTCCTAGAAACTTTTCGTGTTCGCAAGTGAAAAGTAGATTTTTCAGAAATAAAGAGAAGAATAGAAATAACACGAAGACATATCAAAACAAAGCTCCCAATCTCCACATTCGGGACATTGGTACAAACCCCTGATAATAAACACGAACTGTGTATCACTCTTCAACACTGTGTATTGCCCAATCGCGGAAATGGAAATGTCTTGTTTGGTCTTGCTTCTGTTGTGATACCTGTTTTGACCAATGATTGCTTGGGGCGAAAAGGAAGATATAGTGATGGTTTGAAGTTTCATGCAGGTGGACAGGTACGGGTCGGGTGTGTGAATCACTGCTTGGAGAGAAAATAAGGAACGTTCAATGTGGTGTGTTTATTTTACTTCAAAGCTCGGGATTTGGGACACAACTTTGTGTTATATTGATGAGTATCTGCATGAGGTGATGTGTGAGAACACATTTTCTACCACTTATTCTCAAATCTGACAGGGTGTGAAACATGGGCGCTGTGGCTGAAATATTGATTTTTTCTAAATCCAGCCATGTATATTCCCGAGGCAACGATGTGGGACGGGAAGTAGGAAACTTATGAACCGTTGATGAAGAGTGACATTAATATATTACATGTGGTATCTTTCTTCCTTAATTCTTCTTTCCATCTAGATCCGAATAAAAGTTGTAACCGAATCCTTTACTAGCATCATTGAATCTCAACTTCTTATCCAAACCATCCAACTTCTTCAAGTCTTCAGCATCAAGTTTGAAGTCTCCCTCCAAGTTAGACTTGATGCGCGAAGGTGTCTTGGATTTGGGGATAACCGAGTGACCATGTGCAATACCCCAAGCTAAAGCTACTTGTGCCCCAGACTTGTTATACTTTTTGCCGATTTCAACGATAGTTGGATCATCCTGAAAACATGTTAGTAAAGCATGTCATGGTTTGAATTGAATCAATCTTACCATCAACTTGCCAATACCCTTTCCGGCATCATAAATTTCATTTTGATTTCCAAATGGAGAATACTGTGTGATGTGAATACCTTTGCTCTTGTTGAATTCACAGAATTCAGTTTGTTGTAACCATGGATGAAGTTCCAATTGGTGAGCTGCAGGAACCACAGAAGTCTCCTTCAACAAATGTTCCAACTCTCCTCTTGAAAAATTGGAAATGCCAATAGCCTTAGTCTTTCCGGTATCAATAAGCTTTTCCATAGCTTTATATGTATCAACGTATGAAATATCTGCTGTTTGCATCTTTCCATCCACCTTTGGCATTAATTCATCGCCTGGCTTGAATGCAGATGGCCAATGCATCAAGAATAAATCCACATAATCCAAATCCAAATCTTTTAATGAAGCATCAAGAGCCGCTTCGACGTCTTCTGGTTTGTGCTTGTTGTTCCATAATTTAGTGGTAATGAAGAGTTCGGAACGAGGAACGCCAGATTTCTTGATTGCAGCTCCGCATGCTGGTTCAGTACCGTAAACTCTAGCCTAGAAGAGATATTGGGTTAGCACATTATCCATGGAGCGGTAATGAAATCTCAAGATGATAATACGTACAGTATCGATGTGTCTATATCCCGCCTTCAATGCCTCTGTAACTGCATCCTCTTGAGAATCTTTATCCTGCCAAGTACCAAACCCAATGGCAGGAATGGTAGCTCCAGTGTTAAGCTTGTGGGAAGTGATTGAGGCCATGGTTCGTCTTTGAAGTTGTGAAGAAAGTTGTGATAATCTTGCTGAAGATCTGAATGATGATTGAAGAGTTCAAGAGAACATTATTGATATGAAAAGAGAATATTAAATAGAAATTCACCTGCACGCCTATATCTCCTTAAGATCACTTACCTCATTATTCATCTCTTTGCCGCCACCAAAGCTGTGACGTAGATGTTCATTTGATGTAGAGATGATTAATGAAATAACGGTACCACTGTCGATCCTATGACGTTTTAGATTTAGATTGTGTTAGAGGTCTTCAACTGCGGAAGGTGGTATTCAAGATGCCTGCGGAGTGTGCTAGGTATGCATAAATGCCCTTTGTGATTCCCCGCTCTTGAAGAAAGGTCCGAATTCGGCACGGATTAATGATTTTGCGAATGAAGCTCGAAGGGTTTCAGTCCTCACTTGACCATGAGAAGAAGGACTGACTGGGGACCAATTGATATAGCTAGGTAAAGGTAGGTAGGTATTCGAAATACCAGCCTCACCAGAAAGAGAAGTCAGGAGCTCATTAGAAGCAATTTGAATAAGACAAAACTCCACCAAAAAACGATTGATAGTAATTATCTAGACTTATCATCAATCCACAAGAAATCGAAAAGGTTTATCATAGAACCAGTCAAAGACATTCAACCACTCTACTCTCCTCCCCTCCCCTTTCCGTGGCCGTTACTTGCTATTGCACTCATTTTATATATTACTCCATTAATAGACCAAATATACCAACGGCGCCTAATGTATGCTAGATACATCATTCATAGAATCAGACGCCAAGCTAAACATGATAACTCGGACTCCTTGTCGTCATCACCACGTTTCACCAGCTATGATTCTTCTCCATCTTCAACGAACCCAACCTTAAGTCTCGTGTCCCGCACCAAGCTCACAACGGGATTTTTCAAGATCTTCACTGATATTCATCCATCAGTGTTTCATCATCGTCCGATGGTCTATCTCGCTTTTAAATAAGATTTAGACTTCGCAAGACTCGAAAGTCGAGAATAAGGGAAGGTATCTCGGTATCACCATTACAAGTGTAAAACGTCAAAGCTCATTACCGACACTCGGGTACTCTCTCTCTTTCAAAATATCGGATCTGTATATCCTGAGCCCTGAATCATATCTTCCTATTGGAAGCTTATTTCTTTCCTTTTTTGTACCGAAATAAATATGAGGGCCTCGATCATCATGAATATCTTCTTGCACTGCCTACCGCGGTTGTTTCGAGTTCGATGCTTGGATCTTTTTATACGAGACTTTTGGAAGCTTGGTATGAGATGTCAAAAATGTACTTTATATAAGTATGAAATTCTTCAATTTAATCTTTCTTTCGTTTCTGTTATCTTTCTTCCATTGGTCAATTATTACTCTCGTTGAAACGTGATCTATACATTCGTTTTTCTCTCTTTCTCTCTCTCTCTCTCTCTTTATATTACCTATATTCTATAATTTTTGAAAAAGGATTCAAAATAAGGGGAAATCAAACTATTCTTCAAACACGAACTCCAAATGCATCCCCTTCAAATCACTTCGGTCATTCTCCTTGGCCTCATATCCACCACCTCAGCTCGCTTCTCCAAAGCTCCCATCTTCCCCCGAGCAATATCCCCAAATAATATCTGTGGATTCAACGGCACCGCAGGAGGAGGAGGAGCAGATGGCTACACTTGCCCCTCAAGCCTTCCCTGTTGTTCCTCCAATGGATTTTGCGGTAAAACAGATGATTATTGTCTAAGCAGCAATGGCTGCCAATCCCAATTTGGAAATTGTACAAGTCCAGTTGCTCTTACCGGAAGTAAAGTAGTGAGTACAGATGAGACATGCGGGATAATTGGGGCCGGGACTCAGGGATATAGCTGTCCAACTGGAGAATGCTGTTCTAATAAGTAAGAAATCATATGATATCCGTCATACAGTTGGAAGGGTTGGTGTTAATAAATCTCCAGTGGATATTGTGGAACTACATCGGATTATTGCTCTGCTACTTCAGGCTGTCAATCAGTGTATGGAGTATGTAATAATGCTACAAATACCACCACATCAGGAAGCAAAGCAGGTACCAGCACAGATAGTCTCTGTGGACCAGGTGTCGGTACTTGTGCATCAGACGAATGTTGTTCTCTAGCTGGATATTGTGGTACTACTGAAGGTACTTCCCCTCACTCACCACATGCACATATCCATCCACATCCTCTAACCACCCCCAGAATACTGTACCGCCCCGGACTGTCAATTAGACTACGGACCCGCCTGCGACGCCAACGCCATTCCCACTGGCGCAAACACCTCTACCATTGCCCGTCCAGCTCTAGGATCTGTCCTCTACGGTAGCGACGGTATCTACGACTGTGCCACTCCCGGCGATATGGCTCTCACCTTCGACGACGGTCCTTACATCTACACCTCTTACATTCTCGATCTTCTAGCCCAATACAACGCCTCTGCAACGTTCTTCATCACCGGTAACAACAACGGTAAAGGACACATCGACAACACTTCGCTTGAATGGCCTGCACTCATCAAACGCATGTATGATAACGGGCATCAAGTAGCATCGCACACATGGAGCCATCCCGATCTCTGCAACATCACCAGCGCACAGCGCAAAAACGAAATGTGGAAAAATGAAATGGCATTGAGGAATGTAATTGGAGTTATCCCCACATACATGAGACCACCCTATTCAAGCTGCACCGCAGAATGCGGCTGCGAAGCCGATATGGAAGAATTAGGCTACCACATCACATATTTCGTACGTCCTCCTTTCCCCTCCCCTCTCTTCAAACCCCAAAACTAACTAACACCCCTCCCTCCCCCTCTAGTCCCTCGACACACAAGACTACCTCAACGACTCTCCCACTCTAATCTACAACGCGCAAACCATCTTCTCCAACACCATCAACGCCTCCAATCCCAGCACCGACCATCCTCTCGTCATCTCCCACGATATCCATAATCAGACGTCGCAGGTGCTCGTCGAATATATGTTGAAGACGGCGGTGGCGAAGGGGTATCGACCGGTGACTGTGGGGACGTGTTTGGGTGATGAGAAGGCGAATTGGTATCGTACGGATACGGCGACGACTTTGGGGTAGGGGAGGAGGGTAGCTGGGATGAGAATGGGAAGCGAGGGAAAAGGAAAGGTTGGAATTGAGTGTATATTGTGTAATGATGTGATGTAGGTGTGGGATTTAGGATATCTATAAGTGCATGGAACAGGGTAGAGTGGGAATTTAATCATAATGATATTTATTACATTACAAGTTACAAATCACAAAACCTCAGTCTCAACTCTTCTCCTTCATTTCTCTCCCCTTAATACAACATAAATATCTTCATGAAAAGTAATAAACCTCAACCACATCACATCACAACATACCACAAATTCACAAAATTCACCCTGAGCCTCACAAGAAACTTCACTTCTAATACATAATAATAAAAAGACTAAAATTCTCAATCAATCCTTTCTTTGCGTTCTATTATCTCGATCCACCCATCTTTCGAGGAACCAAATCCTCCCTATAAGTCTTCCCCTCTCCCTTCCGAGCAATACGATACAATGAAGAACAAACAATATGCGCCCCAGCTAAGACTCCCGCAATGCATCCCACCATCCATCCATCCATCCATCCATTTATGGCTAGTCCATAAGATATCTTCCCTAAGAAACCATCAAAAGAAGCAAAGACAATTCTTCCTATCGACACGAATAGAAATCTGACGAAGTTTTCCTTTCTTATCCTCGCTACCTCTTTTCTTTCTTCCCCTATTCCCTATTCCGAGTTGTAATACCGAGAAAAACATCTAATATCTCCCAACATTAGGCACGCCCTCTGGCTGGACTCCATTCTCCACCAGCTCTTTGTCCAATCCCTCAAGATCTTCATCATCATCTTCTTCTTCCTCACTCTCCTCTACTTCCTCACCATCCTCATCCTTGAACCCACTATCGATATCCAACTTCCTCAAACGTCTCCTCATTTCATCTCTTTCTCCATTTTGCCATCGAATCAAAGCTGCAGGCGCATGTACTTTGAATCCATAAATTCGTGGTACATATCGATCATAACTTTTTGCTGGGATCATAGCCGGATAGACCTGGAATAAAATATTGTGAAACGAGGTTCCGAAATATGCGCCATCAATTGCAGAATGTCGAGAGGATTTAGGATTATAGATATCTTCACAACGAGAACAGTAAAGTTTGACGGCTTTGATGTTTGGATTGTCGCTTTGTCCCATGGGGAGAAGTGGATGTGATTTACACATAACTCGAGGACATTTTCCAAAGTCGGCTTTCTTGTATTTTTCAAGCTGAAAATGATTTTGATTAGCATAACTTTAATGATGAAGATTAAAAGAAGTACTCACCATTTTTGCCAATCCTCTAGTAGTGACGATATAACGAGCATGAACTAAACCATATAAATGTCTTGCTGACTTCTCAATAGTCTCTCTCATCTCATCATCACAATCCAAATCAAAGACATCCGTCACTAAATCCAACGCATATTGATAATATTGAACCTCTGTTTGAAGTCCTGTAAGGTTGAATCGATCGGTCAGATAATCTTCGTCGATTTCGCAAAAGTACTCATTACCGCGAGATGAAATAAACTAAAGGAAGAGAAAGTATTAGTAAATATAGTCTGCAAATGTTTGTAAACTGAAATGAAATATGGCTAAAGAACCCGTGGTGCGAATCTTTGGTGCATGAACTCGGAGGTGAGACTCGACCCGAGGGGACCGCGCGAATCAATATCGTGTCTGTACGGTGGAGGTGGGTGAACTCCCTCTCGCACATTCGAGACCCAGACTTCCACATGTTGGTTCGAAGGAGCTGGTAAAAGCTCATGAAGGCTCTCCATTGCTTTAGTATCTTCCAGAGAGCGGGGCCGATGTTTTGTTCTGCGTGTTGATTCCTCAAGACCTTCGACTTCTGAAGCTCGACGTTTCTTGCCTCTCCTGGCTCTCCTGGCTCTCTTAGCCCGTCTGAGTGATAGAGTTGGTGGAGGACCTGGTGATGGCGAAGATTGAGGAGTTTTATAAAACCGGTAGTTCAGGCCAGTCGCAGGCGGACCATCTAACATTGTGCGTGGCTATTAATTCCACCTTTCACAATGATCGGTGAGATACCAGTTTGAAAATGAAGTCACCAGGAATAATCTTTAAGGCCGCAGTTTCCATCCACTTTTATCAAATGCCTTCTCCGTTCCTTCCGTATCCGTCGATGATGTCTTCCTTCACATGGTCCCTTTCGCATAGCATGATTTTTTTCGTGGGTGACTGTGGTCGATGGGAAAGCGCGACCTCCCGCCGTTCAGACAAATCGAAGCGCGCAAAATGGCCAGCAGGAAACGACACACAACCGGTCCCATCAATCTCCCCTAAAGCACCAAAAATCTCAAGCCAAAAGAATGAAATCACAACATACCCAATCTCTCCAATAACTGGTATAATCGCTGTCCGTTTCGCTATTGAAATCCTCCATGATAAATGTCGCACTTGATGAACTCGCTCGTAATGAAATCGCTGGTGCGAAAGCTGTCTTGATCGCGACTCGAAAAGAATACCGCTCGGTTTAGAGTTACCTATAGCATGTGCTTGCTAGGTCGATATTTACGAAGGATGGTGGAAAGGCTGAATGTCGTTGTCCTGCTTTAATTTGGTGGAGGGGCAGAAAAGCGGAAAGGGAAGTCGTGCACGGACCTTGCTTCTATCTACAAGAATCTGGAACGGTGAACCAGCCCCTTTATCATAATCAACATCTGGGAAGTAGAACATAATGTGTTGCATGGAGTCATAGGTTTGGAAGAAAGTAGAAGTTGGCTTATTGTATTGTATGATTAAATTTGCACATGTATCAATGGCAAGCTCCAGGGCTCGCTGCACTTGAGATATCGAAAACATAATGATTTGGAAACGAGATGTCAAGAAAAAGAGCATTGACGCTTTCTTCTCCCTCTCCCTCACAGAAGGCCCGGGTAAGGAAAGAAGTCTTGATGTATTGGACTCGACTCAAGCAATTGAAGGGAAGTTTAAAGTCAAGCTTTCATATTCACAATATTATTAAGCTTCTTAACACTATGCTGGCTTTCTACTTTTCTGAAAATCTGTATTCCATCGCTCTATCTTCATTGGCATGAAGATTATGATATCTTATCGACTTCAATTATGTAGAAGTCTTCATAATGACACTCTCAAATCCCTTTATACCCGCCGTATGCTCATTACAACATATCTCTTTATCCTATTGGGTATTTCTGTCCCTGTCCCTGTCCCTGTCCCTATTTCACCAGTATTCCTAAATCTCATTCCCCTTCATCACATTATCCGGCAAGCAAATAACTCCCAAACAAGCCACGAAAGTACCCGCCCCAGCCAAAAACAATGGTCCATTAAGGCTCATAGCCAACAACTTCGCTGCAATCAATGGGCTGAAGATAGAAAACAACCTTCCCCAACAACTAGCCATTCCACTAGCTGTTCCTCTTACCGATGCCGGAAACGCTTCTGGTGTCCAGCCATAGAGTACCGAGTTGAACATAGATTGGAAGAAATATTCCATGACGCTAAGTCCCACGTTCGCTGCTTGAGTATTGACTGCCGCGAAGAGAAAGAATGATGTAGCCATTAACGCAGATGAAATGATCATGGAAATTCGTCTTCCTGTTCGAGACACTTTTACCATCAAAGCTCCTAAACCTACACCTACGATACCCGGCGTGTAAATGATGACAAAGTTACGGTAAGTTGCGGAGTATCCAACTGCTTTTTGCAGACCCTTCCGTGCCAAAATTGTAGGAAGAAATGCACCTTTAAGATGTTAGCATGTTTTTGTATAATCAATAAAGTGTGAGAGTATATACCTGAGACGGAAAATCCCCAATAGTCAAATGCGTATATTATCCATACCAATATAGTGACTCGTGCCATTTGCTTTGTTTTGAATAGAACCCCAATCCTTTTGACTTCCCTTTTGATCTTTTGACGCAAAGTTGAATCGTCAGGAACTTTTCCACCTTGAAGGCGAGCGTTGCCAGACGTAGTGGAGATGGGAGACTGAATTTCATCCGGATTATCCAAAGCCCTAAAATCCTCGATTGTAATGGTCAAAGTTTTTCTGTTCGTTTTTGCGATATTTTCTAACACTCTGAAAGCGTCAAAGTCCCTGTTCTTGCTGAGAAGATACTTGGGCGACTCTTGGAAGGTGAATATGAAGAATCGCATTAAAAATACAAGCAAGGATATCGAGCCTAGTGTATATAGGAGATATCTCCACCCCATGTTATCTTTCTTGGAACAACATTCAGCTCCTGGTGTCAAGTCATTTGCTTTGCATGATTGTAGGTCTGTCGCGCAGGAAAATTTGGGTATAAATCCGTAAGCTATGCCGCTGCAAACTACAACTCCAATCGGTTGGAAAATGGACAGGAGTGCCAACATGAAACGGTTTTTCTATGTTGAGTGTTAAATGCAGCTCCTCTAGCATGAAGTCGCGTGGGGGTCACCTGGGGAAGGAATTCCAGAGCAATTGTTGTATCTATAGGAATATTTCCTCCAATGCCAAAGCCTGTAAAGGCAACTAACACAAGAAGACCATTGTAAGAACTGGGTATCGCCATGCAAATACCAAAGATAGAGGTAATGAAAACCGTGCCATTGAAAGCCCATTTGCGACCTGAAAGATGAAGTGAGTTATGAGAGAATGTAAAGGGATATGGGCTGGGAACTTACCAATGATATCTACCAAGACACCCCACACAAAAGCTCCCACAGTCAAACCAGCGTTGACCGCTGTAAACAAACGACCCAATTGGGTATCTACATGATTTAGTCAGCACTACATTTAGTTGTACAAGATCTCCCTCAACCAGTGCGACCTGTCTTATCTTTGACACAACACAGAGCCCATATCAAACTCAGCCTTCCAAGTTCAGGGATTAATCCAATGAGAGACGTTACATACCAGAAATTCCCATCTCCCTCTGCATAACCGGTGCAATCAACCCGAATGCCTGCGCCCAGAGTAGATCCAAAAAGTACCCCAAGCCACATAAGGTCCATATATACCACTGATATCTTCCCATGCCCATGAGATCAATCTCTCTCGCAACCAACAAGATCTTTTTGTCCTGTATCGACAAGCCATCGGGAATTGGATCGGCGGTCAATCCTTCGGCATCAGTCGATGTCTTGGAGACTGGTGAAATGCGACCGTCGCGTGAATTCCCTGTTTTGTTCAATTAGCATATATTTAACTCGTATAAATCAATCCAGATTGAAGGAATAAAAAACTTCACACTTTGCCTTGATGGAGACGTAAAGTCTTTAATGTGTTTAGACTTTGCCACACCATCCTCACTCTTCCCATCTCTCATGTTTGAGGAATCCATGTTTAAGAGCGGAACTGTACTTTCACTTTCGTTCTCTGTAGTAGCACACACTGCCTTCCCTTTATTCTTAAGAAAAGTATCCTCGCTGTTCCAAGAAAAATAAGTGCGCATGGCATATGAGTTATGTATGTATGTGCTGGGTTAGTAAGGTCAGTTGATTTACCGGGATGGAAGGTCAAACAATGCGATGATATCAACATCCATATCTAACTTCGCACTTGCTTAGCGGGAACATTTTAGCCTGATTAGCTTGAGGTTTGTCAATTGGACAGAAGCAAACAACCACCAGTGAGTGTTACCCGTGTAGTGAATTGTTGTGACTTACGAGATAGAGGATCGTCTCAATAGCAAGCGTTACTGCAATGTAAACTCACCTACGTTGGATGACACTAAGCCCAATATATAATAGGATCTAGGTTGTTTATTGGGTGAAATCGGGGATTCAAGCTTTCTTGCGAAATCCTGCACCTGGGGATAGGAAATGAGAGGCAACCTTGATTCAGAAAGGTTAGTGTCGTCCGTTGTGTATGAGTTGATATGGTCTCGAGACAGTAAGACGATGAAGATAAGAAAAGAATGATGAATTTGATTGATGCGTTCATGCATACCTAGCTACCTAGCTACCTAGCTACGTAGGTACCTAGGTAGGTAAACAATGAAGTGAACACAACTTTAAGCTGTGACAGGAAACTGCGCCCAAGACACCGTGCCAACAAATTTGGCTCTCTGATAGCCCTGATATAGTATACGACTTGTTCCTGCCCTAAATTCAAAAGGAAATAGTTGAATTCACTTAATCCACTTGGACTCTCGGAACGAAGCGATCTCATAATGGCAATTGGAAATAAGGAATGCTATTTTACTAGCAACTTCCAAAATTCCAATCGTAAGCCGGGGCAAAGCGGGGAAAACCTAGAGGCAAAAAGATCATCATCGTCCAAGGTCAATCTGGACTAGAACCTCCGATGCAAAGAGATGTTTCTATGCGTTTCGCCGAGTAGCTATCAAGTGGTAATGTAATACCAACGATTGATTCCAGTTGTCAGGACAGTTGATAAACAGAATTCCTTAGGTATTTACGCATCAGCCGACTTTGAGTTCTTCGGCTGCTGACAAGGTACAGTGGGGATGGAGATCTATCTATCTTATCAACATACAAAATCATTGTACCTGCACCAAGCTCGAGACCAAGATAGCTTGAGTGAATTCTCAAGTTCGCTTCAGCCCCTATGAACGTATTATAAATACAGGCAATTCAATCACACACTGTGAACTATAGTTCTTTCATATTTATTTTTATAATTTTAATGTTTATTGTTGCGCCTAGAATATATTTACAAAAGCTATCTCATGTAATCAACACAAGAAATAATACCCTTTTCCTGCTTTCACAACTCATGACAGCAATAGAGCGAAACTGCCAATAATTTTCTGCTATATGCTTGTAGCGAGAATGTTTGCTGCAAGACGTGAAGCAATTTGTGAAGACGATATCAGATTCCCAGACGCCAATACTGTAAGATCCATTTGCGTACAGACCCAAACGCCAATTTATGTTTAAAAAAAAAGAGTATGCACCAAACCAAAGACAACAAGAAAGATATCACTCAACGCCTCGAGAAGCATCGACATAAACCAAAGTCGAACCATTATAGACCAGGATAGTGTGTGGTATATTGGTAGTCGAATCCATAAGATCATCCGTCGTAAGTACCATTTCGTATCCCAACCAATTAAAATGCAAAGGGTGTATCCAGGGAAGAGCACGATGAAGGTAGTAAATATGATTAAGTATCATATGTTCTATGAAGATTCTAAAGGTTGGGTAACATCAATACCATAAAGAGAGGCATGTTTCTTGGCCCATGATCTAGTAAGGATTGAAGCTGGTGGAATGTTAGTCGCAGTCAGGATGTTTGTTTTTTTCATACGGAATTACATACCTTTCAAAAATTTCTTGCTAGCATACTTCTTGAAGAATGCTTCGTGAGTAACAGGACGAGCAAGGTAATCAACCATCAATTGGAAGACAGGCTCAATCTCATCCTCGCTGTAACCAGAGTAGTGAGTCAACATTGGGTCCCATTCACCCTTCTCAAGAATAAGGCGGGCGAGATACATGGATGCAGCAGCGACGTGACTTGGGAGGTACTTCATGAATCGATGATCAAGGAGACTGATCTCCATCAAGTACTTGCCCAAAGTGCGGGTCTGGATATCGTAGTCATCTGCCTTGGAGATACGTCTCAAGAAGTTCATTGGGTTGGGGTAGCTCAAATCATAGTTGAGAGCACTAAGAACATAACGCTCGGCACTAAGGATCTCTGCTTCGGTAAACCCATCATCGGCGACGTGACGGAAGTTGGCGACGTGAGGTGAGAGGACTTCTTCGTACTTCGAAGCAATGAACATTGCAGTGACACCAACGAGCTGAAGACGATCAAGTTGAACAACTTTGGTGGAAAGGAAGCGGTCGATGATGTTGACGGCAAGGAATAAGGTTTCTGGGAGGAGGTGGAAGCGTGTGTGAACTTCAATGAGCCAGTCGACGAGAATGCCACGCATCTTCCACTCCAGATCTTCTTGATGTGCCATGTACTTTTCATTGGGTTTAGTAGCAATCTCCAACTTCTTCAAGTACTCGAAAATTTCAACGACATACTCAGCCACCATCAAAGGGTCATCGGTGTCTTCAGCATCCAAGTCGCGTACACCTTCGGCAAATTCAAGTCTAACAGATTCCTTTGGCTCTGGCTCAACGACAGCCTCTGCCTCCACCTCGTTCTCTTTTTCCTCGACGACAACTTTAGTTTGCTTTTCTGCTTCAATGTGGACCTTCTTTCGGGATGGTTGTTCGTCTTCGACGGGTGCTTCTTCCTTTACCGCGGCAGCTATCGAAGCTGCAGTGGTCTTTCTCTTCATCACTCCAGATCCAGCAGCCTTACTCAACGACTTCTTGTTTGTATCCTTAGCTCCGAGGGCTGATCGTGTACTATTCTTGGTGACGCCAGTTGGTTGTGAAGCTTTCGAGACTAGTCCACTCTTAGCAGCAGGCTTCTTTGCCTCGACTGCATCTCCTCCCTTGGCAACATTGCTAACATCTCCCAAGGCTGCCCGCTTTCGGGCTGGTTGTGCATTGATAGTTGATTTCTTGCTTGCAAGAGGCTTCTTGACGGCACCGGTAACTTCTTCCGTAGTAAATGCTGCAGATTTAGATCTAGTAAGACGGGTTGTGACACCAGCTACGTTCTCATCGTTCTCATTTGTAGGAGCCCTACGACTAGTTGCTCGACTCTATATGCATACATGATTAGCATCAACCAATTGGAAGATCAATTGAACAGATGCATAGATCTGGAATCAAACTATGTGGTCTCTGGGGTACATACAACTGGCATATTTGTCGATGTGTTGTTGTATTAACTATTATGTGTGGAGTGTTGTGGAGAGGATGATGGTGGGTCGCTAAAAAAAGATGATGGTCAGCAAAACGCGGTATAGATGTTGGAAAGCGCGTGGTGAATGTTGAAGACGACGACATCAAGACGCGAAATCTCGACGACATCAAGATGTATGAGGTTAAGGGGATACATACATGAAGATGTATTAGACCTTCAAATAGATCCCGACGTGTAATTGACGATATGAAGAATGGGGTTGTGCTATATCGACTTTGTTGACAGATGAAGAATTGAACTCGGGGGGTTTTTTTTTTGAATTGTACACGAAACTGAAGAACTTGAACGACTGAACAAACAAGATACCGAAAAGGATTTAAAGCTGGCAAATACCTAAGAGGTTATCAAGGACATGAAGAGGTCGGCGGTCGAAGGTCGAATGTCGAATGTATTGTTTATTTTGGTAGGAAGTGTTGATGTTTACGGGTGGATGTGGATGTGGATGGAGTGAATGAAGTTAAATGTGTGTGAGTGTGAGTGTGAGTGTGAGTGAGAGGGAAGACTTTCTAAAGAGGTTGTCAGAGCTCTCCCAAGGTTGCCAGGCACTCGCTTGTTATGGGTGGGTATTGGATATTTTAGCGTGTTCGTGCTTCCTTCGCGGGTTCTTTTCTTCGCTGGTACAGTAACAAGGATTTTGGAAGAACGAATGAGGTAACGAATGGTTTGAGAAGTAAGGGCAGAGCAGGGCGAAAGGGATAGATAGATATATAATTGAAATGGTTTCAAATTTGATTGAATTAAGTAAAGTGATTTATTGCCAACGAAATTGACCAAAAGAAGTCTTTACAATATAATTTACTACTGTATTTACTGTAATCCATTTTACCTACAAATTTGAAGATTTTTGGTCGGTCACAACAACATCATATATAGATCCACAATTGACATAACTTTACTCGAATTGAAACTTTGGAAGCAAGTTAAACGCCAAAGCTTTTGTTGATTTGCGTTTTCTCCTAGGCAACCACTACGCAACATGTATCCATTTCGATTCGGGTGGCTTGGTACCGTGTTTCCCGTCTTGAGAGTGTGGCTCGAACGTGTTGTGGCTGGTGATGAAGTCGCACCTAAGAAAATGTCTACCTACCTAGTTGTAGAGGTACATATTTCCAGCTGGATGAATTTGAATTGGCTTGATATTGGGTCGATTCATATCAGATATTGACTTCTCGATATATAATCTATCATTGTTTATATCTTGGGTAAGTTTCATACTTCTTTTGATACTTCTACTCTCATACAATACTCACCTCAATTTTTCATCTGATGTAATAATTGAAATTTTTACTTCTCAACTCTGCAACTTATCACCACATCCAATACTCAAACTAAACTTAATCGGGAGATAGCCTTTCAGGAAGAAGTTTGAGATACGTTCAAGCACGAACGACATCGACCTTTAAAACTCCCAACCACTGTTTCCGGAGGCTCTCGCCGTGGCGAGAAGATCAATCGAATTGTGGTGATTAATTTGATATATAGCATACATCATGTTTCAACCCAGGATACTTGCGCGACAATGTCCAAGGGCAACATGCAATTCTCTACCCATACTTCGAGCCTTCCCTCGCACATACGCAACGGTCGTCGAACCGGTGCAAGCCGAAGTACCTGCAGCACAAGCTGTAACAGCAGGCTTTGCACCTCCTGTATCTTCCTCAGATAGCAGCAGTGCTACTTTTGCTATGCGAACATACAAACCAAGAACGCCTGGTGTCAGACATTTAAAGAGACCTATAAACGATCATCTATGGAAAGGAAGACCATTTTTACCCTTGACTTTCGCAAAGAAGGGTCATGGAAAGGGTGGAAGAAATAATAGCGGTCGAGTCACAGTTAGACACCGAGGTGGTGGTCACAAGAGGAGAATTCGTACTGTCGACTTTCATCGAATGACACCGGGTGTACACACAGTGGAACGTATTGAACATGATCCAGGAAGGAGTGCGCATATTGCATTACTGAATGAGGAAGCTACTGGTAGGAAGAGTTATATCGTTGCCGCAGAGGGCATGAGAGCTGGAGATAAAGTACAGAGTTATCGAGCCGGTATCCCAAGAGATTTATTGGAGAGTATGGGAGGATTCATAGACCCGGGTGTGTTGGCTGCAAAGACTGCTTGGAGAGGAAACTGTTTACCTTTACACATGATTCCTATCGGTACAACTGTCTACAATGTTGGTTCCGCAAAAGGAAGAGGTGCTGTCTTCTGTAGAAGTGCAGGAACACATGCGGTTGTGGTGTCTAAAGATGATGAGACATCTAACAACGACAAGGGACCAAGATTTGTCACTGTGCGATTGCAGAGTGGCGAGGTGAGAAAGGTCAGTATGCATGCATGTGCAACTGTAGGCATTGCTAGTAATCCTCATCATCAACATCGACAACTTGGTAAAGCAGGTCGTTCAAGATGGTTGAACATTAGACCAACAGTCAGAGGTCTTGCTATGAACGCTGGTACGTTTTCTACTCCAATCACCATATAAGTATGATTACTCACAATATGAATAGCCGACCATCCACACGGAGGAGGAAGAGGTAAATCGAAGGGTAACGTCGACCCAGTCAGTCCATGGGGCATGCCGGTATGTATACTATCCTCAAACTTCGAGGATACCCACTGACGTTACTTCACCTATAGGCCAAAGGAGGATACAAAACTAGAAAGGTTCGCAAGCCCAATAAGTGGGTAGTCACTCCACGTGAAAGAAATCACGGAAAGAGAAGAACAAAGTAGAGGTTCAATTATCATGATATACCTTGCATTGGAGCTGTATATGTAGGCTGTAAGCTTTTCGTCTTGTATACAGACGTATACTTTATACATCGTGTACAATATCAAATACTGAACAAAGATCTGCCTATTGACACCCCAATGCTTTGATGTGCTGCCTTGCGTGTCTATCTTCATAACTATTGATGATCGCTTATCCTGTGTGCAAGTACAGGTATTAGTACCTGCTCCAGAATGTCCCATGGTCTGATTTGGCAGACTGGATAATGTACCTTAGCTTTCAATATTCAAAAGCAGTTCAATGTTCGCAACCAATTCAGTCTTTTAAATCAATTGATCGCCTTTAAACAGACTACCACAGCCTTCTCAGCTTCCTCTCTATCTCCTCCACCAAACCCCCACGGCCCGCAATCCCATCTCATTCCACCCACCACCTCCCGATCACCGAGTCAACACACTCATAAACACAATCAATACGAAATAAATACACAACAAATCCCATAACATACCTAGCACAAGATAACATGTTAATCTATACTATACTATACTATACTATACTATACTATACTAAACTAAACCGAAGTATACTCCACCAAATGAACGTCACACAATCCTCACCCCCTCTTCCCCTCTTCCCTATAACAGATTCTTGCATAAAGCTAGAGTAGAGTGCCGCGTGTATCTATCTACATTATTTACTAACATAGTAGGTATGCATGCACTATCTGAATACCCCTCTACCTATTGTCGTAGCTTCTCTGGTTCTTCCCTTGAGAGTTACTCGCCGAGCATACTTTTGTATTATTCTTATCTATATCTGCTTTGTCTACAGCGATCTTCATAGTATCTTCAACATCCAATGCGAATAATACAACACAGCATAACATAAACCCGCATCTATAACCCCCCATCTCCTTCGATACAAAACCCCTCAATCACAATATCCCACCATCGCACTATCATCCAAATCCCAAGTAAGCCACTACAACAAAGCCCCCAACTCTCATCACCTAGCAAAAGCGTACTAGTGCATATATCAAGAAACACTGCGTAGAATTACTCTCTACCCCCTCCTCCTCCTCCCTCCTCCCTCCCTCTAAACTACCAACTACAAAAGCCTCACTACTATCTCACCCACCCACCAACCAAACAGAAAGACAAACAGACAGACACCTAGATAAGTAACCAACCCCAAAACCAAAACAAACAAACAAACCTCAACACCCACAGCCTCGCTTCAGAAAACAGGAACAAGAAGTAGAGTAAAACAAAAATAGCCTTCCATTCTATCCTCCCTCATACACATACACATACATACACACCATTTGATAGAGTATAGAATCCAGAATCTTAAAAAAACGGGAGCAAGAAAGATACCTATTAGGTAGTTAGTTATACATTTACTAGGTACATACATATAAGCATATCTACGTAGAGAAATAACCAACTCTACCTCCCTCCCTACCCTAACTATCTATCTATCAATATACATAGAGAATAGTCGAAATCTCAGGTACTTCGAATATTCCACAAGATATGAATATTTTCAAGTTCGAAAATTCCGTTCTCAACAACCGAAATAGTTCCAATATCTCGATATCCCAAATGCCTTGAATGCTCAAAATAATCTCATGTTCTACGAGTCCTTTATACTTTAGAAGTGGGTTGACTGTTTCGAAACAATCCAATGTTGGACTACAGATGAGAACCCCTCAATCATTCACCACCTTTCAACCCTCGGTCAGCTTTTCACTGTGCTTGTCAGTTCATGATCCAGGATAGTCAGGGCTAGCAAGCACATGGGACATTGAAACTTGGAGTTTTTGGATGAATCTTGGATGTCCAACTTGAAGTATTGAAATCAGATTATTACATCATGTATCACACAACCCCCTCCTATCAAGTATATATCCATCCCGTATACTCTATGATATCACCTGCAACCTTATTCTGCCCTTGACCCAAAAAGAGGTTCTTATAACGAAGCCAATATGATATTCCAACGCCAATGTCAATCCAAGCTAAATATTGCTTTCCTCGATTTTCCCTGAACCATATTTGTATCCATAGCTAATTCAAAACACATCATATCGTATCGCATTATATCCGAGCAAACCAAACCTGGACCCGAAACCCATCATTTTATCAATATCATAAAGTCAGTAACTCAATGACCCCCCTCCCATATATCCATCGGATCTATGGGTCCCAACCCCATCATATGTCTAAATACCCCCTCCCCAACCGGCGTCAGCCCCGTTGTAGTCTGCTGCGGCCATGGATCTGGAGTTGTATATGTTCTCCCCGGCGTTTCTGGCATACTATATGCTGATGATGATATATCCGACCCAGCTGGAATGTTATTATATCCCGGGGGTGTCGAGAAAAAGGCATCCATGAGACGAACTTCGCGATCCGCATCTGGTGCTGGACGAGTTTCATAGGATCCAGTGTTCGTAGTAGTCTGCCCATGTTGTATATTAGAAGGTCGAACGCCAGACGTGGATTTCAGTTTTGGATTGTTGGAAGTATTGCCAGTATTGGAAGATAGACCTGTTCTCGTGCCGGTATTTGTACCATCGTGGCTGTATGTATTACTGTTTGGTTCTTTGCTTTGACTAACAGGTACGCCTTGCCTCAGATCTCGAGCTTGTGAGCGTTCGTTCAGCCTAGGCCAGCCTCTCTGTTCCGCGTCGAAGCTTCGAGGGAATGGATCATCTCTAGGGCTTGTTGACGTTCTCCTAATTCCTTGTTCAGTATCGGCAGAAATACTGCGTGATGTTTCCTGAGGGTTAGTAGGACTGTCGCCTATCACTCGGAAGGCATCCGGACCTCCTCCCTCTACGAATCGCACAATGTTACACCCAGTTTGATCATTTGGTCCAATAACAGTTGTACCCATTCCGGGTATCCCAGTCTCTTTGGATCCCAGCTAGATGCATTAGCTTTACGAATATCGAAAGGCGTTGATCTGGCATACCAAAGTCTCATTCCAGGGTCCATCTTTAAATTTTTTATTATTACGCAATCCCATGGCCTCCAAATCAACGTCCAATTGTACAAGAAAGGACTCTGTCAAAGGATTTTTCTTCTTTAAAGCATTCATGGCTTTTAAGAGAAACCTCAGGGAATCTGAAACCGGAGAATCTTTTGGTGTATCGTCGAGATGTTTAACAAAGACGCGTGCGGCTACGTAGAGACAAAAAGATATGAATGGGTTCATCTATCAATGGGTTAGTAAGACTTTAAATATATGTGTGTATATGTTTCTGCGACGCGCTCACAGTTGATAAATCCATATGCGAGATCATCTGCATGATGCTTGTGATCTCATTGGCAGCACTAATGGCTCTGATTTTGCTTTCGGCGGCGACAGTATCAGGTAATCGATTATTTTGAGCTTTGAATATTGCTGCTTGATGTAGGCAGATGGTAGAAGCATGAATATTCATGTTTAAAAATACACTATTAGGATTGGCCATCCCGTGAGGTAGTCGAAGGTGGAAAGGTAAAGAAAGGGATGTATTTAGGAGAATGTTGTCCATGTGTCGGTGTCGCCTCCAAAATTCCCCATTTAAGTCGTTGTCACGATAATCAGGATCAGAACGATGTAGATGTAGGAGATTTCTTCCAAAGAGTGAGGCCATCAAAACAACACCAGCGAATGGCGACAACTTAGAGGCGCCCTGGGGACTCATTGAATCAGTCAGAGTTTGCGTTCTTTCCGGCTTACTCAGGTTAAAAGCGACCTCTGAAGATGGTAAGTCCGATGTGATGTCCTTTTCATCGATAGTCATAGGCCAGCCAGTACCGACACTAGCATATCGATCTTCGCAAAAAGCCATCCAGAAAGTTCTACGCCTTTCTTCTCTTTCTGTCCAATCTCGCGGTGGTGGGAGACACTTCTTGACTTCTAAGCCAGGCTTATCAAGTCTATGTAGACCCATCCTTGAGTCAATTAGCGGACAAGCTCCGCATAAGCTCTAGCTTCTGGGTACTCACATTTGACATAATCTAATGGCAGCTCCAGTGCTCATCCAAGCTCGAGGAAAGTGCATCATTCTAAATTCGTAAGAAGCTAAAAGAATATGAACTTGTGCATGCGAGACAGAAATTATGCTTTCTCCAAATCCTTTCAACGTATCCATTTCCATGTATTTTCGGGCTCGCTGATAGAAGTGGTCTTTAAGATTCATGTATTTTTCTGAACTGGAAGCTGCGAGTGTCCACATTGCATATCGTAATGAAACTGGGGGTCGTTGATTTGGCGCACTATGAAATGCCTGTTAGATGGAAGAATGTTTAATTTTGGGACAAGAAAATTGCCTACAGATTCATTGCAGCAAGGTACCGGTATTTGTGGATCATTGGGAGTGAAGGGTGAATATTATCGAAGTAAATTTCATGCCTAGACGATGTAAGCTCATGTGTAGAATAGCCTGTCGAAAAACATACAACTCGTCAATTACCTCTTGGAGGGGCAACGGTTCCTCAATCCCAAGACCAATCATTTCCCACGTAGATGGAAAGTCATCGAGCCCCATTCCCATACCAATAGTGGCCGAGAATCCCATGTCATTCAACGTTGGTTGAGCGTCATTGTTATAGCGCCACCGCTCGCCGTCTACTCCAATATTCGGACTTGGAACGTTGAGATTTGGGGTAGGGGCGGTCCGCAATCCAGCCCCGCTAGCATTGCTTGTACTTGGACTTGTAGTTGTAGTTGTAGGTTCCTGTGATTTGAGCATATTCTCGACTTGTTCTGATAGTATGAGGTATTAGCCCGTGTCTAAGAACTATAGAGGCATCAAATACCCTAAATTTTGGGATCCGAACGCCTAGAGACTTACTCAATCTTTCTTCTAATGCTTTCACATAGCCACGTTTTGGGCCAGACTTTCTTCGCACAGGATCATAAGCACAATCATGTCCCAATCGCGTACACGTTGAACAACTTGGTTTTGAACCATCGCATTTAAGTTTTCTTTTCCGACATATAATACATGCAATTCTCTTCGGTTTTGGAATTGTCGAGTCTCCTCCATTTCCATCGAATCCACCCGCCATATTGCCCGTATCTCTCAGACTACTGTTTGGTCTTAAGTTGGTTGTTTGTTGCGGAGGATCATTAAAGAAGTCCTCGCGCGGTATATTCGAATTCGATGACATTTCACATTGAAGGATGATTCAAACTTTGAAAGAACGGGTTCCCTCCGTATCCAATGCAACCGATCATTGACGTTCAGTAAGCTTGCAGGGTGTGGTGTGTCGTCAGAACTTGTTATCGCAACGAAATCGTGCCGGAGAGATCTAAATAAAGATAACTACAAAGGTAATTATTGATTCGACTAACCAGGCTATGTTGCAATGTTACAAATGCTTGTCAATGAATGGTGTATATGATAATAAGGAACATGCAAAGAACAAAAGCTGCGCTGCTGTGCTTTTCGATAAGAAATTAAAGAAGGGGTGGAGTTAAGATATCGAGATTCGGAAGGAGCACTAGATAGAACTTTATCAAGCCTCTTCTAATGCCTGTAAAAATGTCTGGGTACGGGGTAAATATGTGTCTATTGCCTACTAGATAGTTAGGAATGCTTGGAATCATATCACAATACCTAGTTATTGTTATTTTCATTGAAATGTCATCAATACTACTTAAGTGGTGATGAGGGTCTATACATCCGTCTCACGACTACCTACCCATAAGGTTTGGGGTCTATAAAAGTGAGGCTATTCCACTACTCCGTAACAAAGGTGAAACCATGAATGGGAAATGAACCAGGGGAATCATTGCTGACTGTACGAGGTCTACAAATTTGTGGCAACGCACAAGATATCAGAACATCATTGCTTTGCAACAATACAAAATTAATTAGCAACGTTTCGTGACAGTTAATCCTAACACGTTACTCAAGGCATCAGCATTAAAGTCGTTTTCACTCGTAAGCTTAAATAGAACCATGTTCGTGAACCCTCCTCCCCCCCTTTCACAACACCATCGACATCTTTAGCAAGAGATGCATATGCATGGCAGACACGCTGCTGCTCGGGTACACATCAGCCTTGTGAAACAACCGGATCCAATTAAGCTCGAGAGACAAAGGAGACCCTAGTAGTAATACGGCTGGATGTTGCCCCGACTCACCAAGTCATGCTATACATTCTTCAAGCGTCTTGTGAAAGTTCATATTTGGGTGACTAAAATGACGTGCAAATGATCCAACAGGCTGGAGCTAAAACGCACGGAGGTATATGGATCTTGGGTCTTTGCTCTTTGTTAGTAAACTGTATTTGGACAACATCGCCTCGGGTTGCCATATATATCTTCCTAATTATTCGATATACAAGCTAGCGCCTCGGTAATCGGCGAGCAAGACATTTCATATACATGTTCATCCGCATCGTGATGATCACCCGTCGCTTCTGTTGTGAGGACAACTTTACGGTGACTTTGCAATCGAATTTCTTGTCGTTGGTGCCTTCCGGAGCATCCGTAACGCTTATCAACCCCTTGCAGAAAGCTTACAAGCTGGCTTTAAAGACCACAGAGATACAGGCCCTTTACTTTCTTTCTAAGTCGACTCCAACGATCTTCAAGCCACCGTTTTCCACATATGCTAGAGTATATTTGTTGGGATGCCAGGCCACAACAGGACAAGGACTGCCTTTGACGGTGTACACATGCTCTCCAGTCTCCGTATGAGCAATTTCCAATCCTGTGCCTTCATCGCTACCCCCGACAATATAGCTTCCATCAAAGCTGAAACTTATGCTTCTGATAGGGCCCACCATATCAATCAAAGTACGTTGACATATCCAATTAGTTGTATCCCAGAGTGCAATGATGGAATCCGAGCCTCCACTAGCCAAGAACCTAGCTGTTGGCTGCATCTCCACGGAAAGACACGAGGATGTATGCCCATTCAAAGTGAAGGGCTGTGAAGCCTCAAAACTCATGTTAAAGATAGGTTTGAAGTCAGGATAGGACAAAATCTTTATACGACCCTCTCCCGTCGTAAGAAATATTTTGTCACCGCTCCAGCAGAAAGCAATTTGGTTTGTTTGCACTGGCTGCTGATGTGAAGCAAGAGGGGTTGATTGTGTTGGGGAAAGTATGTAGATATTATCAGACTATTAATGATTAGCTCTCGTCTTAAATGTGCAACGGTAAATTAAGTTCTTTAGAATAGATTCAGGCAACAGTTTCACACAGAATACCCGATAACTCGGACTAGCAGACCAAATTTGGCTTTTGTTTTTTGAGAAGAATCCATAATTGAGAATAGTTGCAGAGTCAGGAAACAATGTAACATCCAGAATGAGCTATTTCAATTTGGATATTTCGAACGCCCCAATTGGACTCGGGACTCGAAATTTTTTCATCATGAGACTGCTGTCCAAACTATTGGATACCTCTTGTTCAAAGAGAGAGACATATATATATATCGGTACTAAAATACGTACCTTGTTACCAACAATCAGACTCTCGCCATTCGGATGCCAGACTAATGTGAATGCGTCGCCCAATCCTTTGACTTCGTTGATCACAGCTTTAGTTCTGACGTCCCAAAATTTAACAACACCATCGCTGCTTACACTGGCAAGTTCAGCATCTTTTACAGGATTGAATGCCACCTTTTCGATTCCAGCAGTATGGCCGACAAGTTGAGTAGAGTAGTTCACTGAAGGTCTCTCGGGATTCCATACCCTCAGCGTTTTATCTGCAGCCCCAGTTGCGATCAGCGAACCCAGAGGATTCCATGAGATTGTCCTTAAACTGTACAAAGAGTCAGTGAAACGAATACACAGAACCAGTTGGGCGAGTAAAACGCTTCAGGATCACGTGATACCATAATATTCCCATAGAAGAATTGATGGCCATCTGGATGATTGAAGGGCATACCTATGAGAGCCAGAGCCTCTTGTACCAGGGTCGTTATAAGTTTGGGTCTTTAAAGAGCCAAAATATCCGGAGAACTTCTCCTTTGAGAGACTCTGTCGATGGCGGAGGGGTGCCATGTTTTTTATGTATTTAAGATCTCTGTGGATGCTGAGAATGATATGTATTATATAATTTTTGAAGACTACTAGGTATCCCAATTAAAAGAGGATATTGCGTGGTATTGTCATGAAAGCTTTGAAAACTTTGAGGTCATTGCTATTGTGCCTGTGCTTATTGTGTTTTATACAACGATATTCGTATGGATGGAGAACAAGTCGAGAGCTCACCCTCCGGGTATTACCGAAAATTAGCCGCGAATTCATTGAAGACAACCTTGTGTGATCATGAGCTTATGATTATTCACCCAGTATTCAGAACACAACGAAGAGCAGCTTGCTCAAATTATACGTCAATAACTTCCGCGGACATGCGATGATGTGGAAGAAAATTCCAGTGGCATTGGACAGCCATGTACTGGCCGATTGGAGCGCCTCGAATATACGCAGCAAGCAGCAGCGCCGCATCTAAAGATCATATTATTCAGACGGACGATGACGCGGAGTCTCGGGAACCTACAGAAGGCAGCGGATCTCTGATAAATGTGCCGAACGATGAAACCGAGGAGAATGCTGATGACGATCAAGAGTTTACTTCTGGTTTATCGACCCCCATAACACCTATCACACCGGGCATAAAGCCAGTCGAACACGACACTCACACTCGACCTTCAAACAGATCGTCCCTTACCGATACATCTTATTTCCCTGGTAGTCGACCAGAAAATGATCCGCTGCTGGCATTGAGAATATCCCGAAGTGGCCATCTTTTCGCGGCTATAACATCCACCACCCTTACAATATGGCAGACAAAGGTACTTGCATTCCGAAATCTTCAAAGATTGGAGCCGAGTTTTGCTAACCTATTCACATAGCCTACTGCCATATTGGCCGTTGTGGTCCGATCCCATAAATCCCTTGCTACATACGGATCGAATATTTCCCTTCTTCTCAGACCCGATTCCATGATATTCGTCGTTCAGACAACAAATGGGTTTCTAATAACTTACACTTTAGCCACTGATCCCGAATCCAGAGTCTTCAAGCCACACTTTGACAGTCACACAAATCGCAGACAAAGTAATTTCAGTGGTCATAGGAGCCAGGGTGGAGATAGGATTCTTTGGGGGCCAGGGGAAGGAGGTGGTGTCAGAGACGTGAGCGTAAAGTTTCGTATGGTTATCAAGGTTGATGCAGGTATCGGCAATGCTTTAGCATTAGATGATGAATTAGTCGTCGCAACAAAGAAGCCAGGAGCAGTACAGTGCATCAGATGGACTCCAGACAGTACAGGCAACCAAACAAGCACAGAAATTTTTAGCCGGATGGAATGGCTAGCCAAGAAAGCCAGTGTAACCGAAATGGTCTATGATAGACCGATGAATTTGTCTACTTGGATCACTAGTGATGGTCGGGCATATGCAGTACAGCGTCATACCCGGCACAAAGATTCAGACGGGCAACGAAAATTGTTCAGAGGCTATTGCTTTCATATACCTACAAATGAAGACAACAATGCAATCAGATCAGCTATCAATGCCAGATTCTCCCTCATCGCTGTTGGTTGTAATGATGGAACCATACAAGTCTTCACCGCTAAGGATTATGTCGGCAATGTACCGCCTTCACACACTCATCGTCTGTCCGTTTCCCGACAATCCTCTGGTCAATTGACTTGTCTCAGCTATTCTCCCGACGGATATAGCCTTTTCGCAGGATATGAAAACGGTTGGGCAATGTGGAGTGTGTTTGGCAAACCAGGAGCAAATAGTTTTGGATCAGACAGAAGGATATGCGAAGAAAACAATGAAGGCTGGCTGGTTGGTGTTAAAGAGGCTGTATGGGTTGGTGGCGGGACCGAGATCCTTCTGATTAGCCAGCGAGACAATCGACTCTGGACTTTAGAGATGGCGCGTAGTGCTATTACTGGATGCTATGCCTCTGCAAATATATCTCGCACTTTACTCCAAACTACCTCGAATATAATGGTTTATCGAGGTTATGATATGCCTGACCTCACCACTATATCGGCAGAATCGTCTTTGTGGCACAATGCTCAGATACCTTCCAGTTATCTTGTGGATCAATGGCCCATACGTTGTTCTGTCATATCATCGGATGGCAGATACGTCGCAGTAGCAGGTCGGCGTGGACTTGCACATTACAGTATTAACAGTGGTCGATGGAAGACATTTGTCAATGAAAATATGGAGAGCGAATTTCAGGTACGAGGAGGTATGTGTTGGCACCAACACATATTAGTTGCTGCTGTAGAAGCTGGAGATTCTTTCGAGTTGCGTTTATTCTCACGTGAGGCTCCCCTCGACAATACCGCTATGTTACATGTTGAGTACTTGCCAGCGCCGGTGGTTCTAATCGCTCCTTCTGGGGAAGACTCTCTACTTGTTTATACGTATGACAATTTACTGTATCACTACATCTTTGCCACAACAAATGGCGTAGTGAAGCTTGTGCAAGTTGGGCAGATAGCGTTTCATGGTATTGTCAGATCCCCAGCTAGAGTAAGAGGCCTAAGCTGGATTTTACCGGATGAACAGATACTAGAAGGAGACCCGTCACAAGACGTGGCTGTTGCAACTGTTTTATTCTTGGTTGATGGCAAACTTGTATTATTACAACCATCACTCAACGATCAAGGCAAACTCAAATACGATATGAGAGTCATTGCACAAAATATCGAATTCTATGCCCTTATGAGAGATCAACCATTAGCGAACCCGCCCAGAAATACTGCGTCCACCGAGGAATTAGGAGACCATGGGCAAGGCAATGGATTACGAGATGCGCTTTGGTTCTTTGAAGGCAACGAATTAAAAGTATGGCCTGAGGTTCAGGACGTCCTCCGCTCTGCCCCGTCGGAATTGGGTCGCGAACTTCCCTCCACGGTATCCATACCTATTGATTTCTATCCTTTGTCGGTTTTACTCGGTAAAGGTATTCTTCTTGGGCTCGAATCTGATTTAGTTCAGCGTCGTGATGTGAATTTTGCTTTTTTCAAATTCACAATCAGGGTACGTACTGAGCATTAGTTCAATATTGAATTAACGCTAACGTATATTCTAGACTCATTTATTTATCCCACAAGTCCTACGCTTCCATTTATCTCGATTCGATTCTTCTGCAGCTTTACATCTAGCTCATCAGTATCAAGATCTTGAATACTTTGCGCACTCACTTGAAATTCTATTACATAATGTCCTCGATGAAGAAGTAGATACGCCACCGTCACCTGAAGCAGCTTTACTGCCAGGTGTGCTATCATTTTTATCCTCGTTCCCTCAATACTTGGATATCGTTGTACAGTGTACTCGTAAAACGGAAGTGAGGTCATGGCGGACACTATTTACCTATTTACCACCACCACAAGAACTATTCGAGGAATCGTTGCAACGAGGATCTTTGAAGACAGCGGGCGGATACTTGCTGATCCTTCATACTTTCGAAGAATTGAGTTCAAGCTCAGAACAACTTGTTCGTTTGCTTTCTCGTGCGAAAGACGAAGAGGATTGGGAATTGTGCAAAGAACTTGCACGGTTCCTAACGGCTCTTGACGAAACTGGAGCTACATTGATGGAGGCATTGGAAATGGTCAGCCTTAGAAGCCCTAATACCGACCGAGAAGCGACGAGTTTTATGTTTGAAGGTACAAAATTAAAGGTTCCTCGTCCAATTAAAGAATCTAATGTTAACGGAAACGACGGCAATGGTGAATCCAGTCCCGGGATGTCTCAAGGGAGTAGTGAAGCGGACTATTTTACCTCCCGCCACTAGGTCACTAGTGAGTAAGTTTTGGTGACTTGCAATCCCAAAGTCAAGCGGAAGGCGTCTAGGCAGGGCGCACAATTGAATAAAATGATGAATGCCATGGGTAACACGACATAATGTCTCCCGGAAATTTAGATTCAGAATACCGCAGCAGAAGTATACATGATAATTACAAATTTATCTAACCATATCGCTAATATGAATGCTATGCATGTAGCTTGTATAAGTGATCATTAGGGTATCGTCGAACGGCACGATTTTCGCAGTGACGAAAGTAATCTTTATTGTAGTAATAATTAAATCGCAATATTCGTAACTGATATATCGAATACTTATCTTATTACGTAGAAGTAATTAAAGTTGGCAATGTTCGTTTGTGCCTGGCCGCCGAGCGTGAAGAGAAGAGCCATACCTAAGACTCACGTTGTAGCGAGCATGCTAGCTCCGCTAGCGCTTTCCCTCGATAAGAGCTACCTTGAAGCTTGAATCAACAAATCAACATAGCCAACAACCACGAAATTACAAAGACATAACACACACTCGCTCCATAACGTCGATTTGATACCCCGAGGAGCTGAGTAGTAAGTTCATCATGTCTCTTGACCCACCCACTTACCTTTATTCGTTGATGAACAACATTCGCCAACGACCAATACCCTGGGATGGCGCTGTACGAGCTGGCACAATTACCGATGATCAACTGAGTAAGATTCGAGCTGTTGATAAAGTAAGAAAGGAGCAAAGGAAGGAAATTGTAGAGAAAGATCCAAATGCGTATAGAAAGCTGTTTGTTGGCTCGGAGGAAGAATCGAGCGTTTTAGAATCTGCGACGAGAGCAAAGCGCCCAGATGTTGTTCAGTATATCTTAGTCTTGTTGGGCGATTTACTTGATGGTACATATCTGCCACTCCATACGTTATCCGTCCGGGTACTGATATAAATTGAATAGGCATTCCGACATTATCAAAGACTCTTTCGGAACACGACGATCCATATAAACCCTTCCTCCCACTACTGAACCAATCCGCTGAACTCGAAAGCCCCATACCATTACTCACCTCTACGGTTCTTACAAGCATAATTTCAAGATCCAAGGATGCATCTCAAAATGCCTTGGAAGCAATGCCAAAATTGCTGCACTACTTGTCAACACTGGCAAAGAGCTCGGACGGTGGTTTACAAGATATAGCAGTTTTACAATACTCGTCATTGTTACAAGGCAAAAAGTCGAGAGAATTGTTTTGGAACCAGAGGTCAGAGACAATTGGACCCTTAGTTACCATCCTTAAATCAGCTGCAGGCGTTTCCAATGGCGACTCTGCATCGACACTGTGGAGTGGGGCTGCAAGTATCCGAAGTGGACCAGAGGGAACTTTGGGCGGCGGCGTTGGACTACAGTTACTTTACCACGTACTACTGGTTCTGTGGCAGTTGAGCTTCGAGGGTGCTGCAATTGGGGAGGGACTTGAGGAGTAAGTCTTGTCTATTTGAGAGGCACGCAATAACAAACAACTGACCAATCTATAGCGAGTATGATATCATTCCACTTTATACGCAACTTTTGAGACTATCACCAAAGGAGAAGACAACCCGGTTGTTAGTATCGTCTCTGTACAACCTTCTCGCCTCGAATCAAAGTTCATTACTCCCCGTAGCGGTATTCGCTCGCCTTCCAGCTCTCTTACAAAATCTGAATGGACGCCATCTTACAGACGAGGATCTTTTGGATGATCTCAAGAAACTGAGCGAAATGTTAGAAGAGCATACAAAGACTCAAACTACTTTCGATGAGTATGCTGCAGAAGTTCATTCGGGTCATCTCCGCTGGTCACCACCCCATCGAAACCAGATATTCTGGGCCGAGAACGCTCGCAAAATTCTCGATTACGAGCAAGGTGAGTTGTGTAAGAAGCTGGCAGAGATTATGAGTAAGCCTTGGGAGAACGACAAGCAAGTTCTTGCCATTGCATGCAATGACGTAGGATACTTGGTCAAAGAGGTTCCGGAAAAGAGATCTCAATTGGAGAGGTTGGGCCTCAAGACTAGAGTTATGGAATTGATGACGGAGCCTGACGAGACAGTGAGATGGGAGAGTTTGAATGCTCTTTCGGGATGGTTGAGATACAGCTTTGAGACGAAGTAAAGGATTGTGGTGATATTGTGATTATGGTTAGGGAGTTGTATGATTGAGAGGCCAAAAGCCTCACGAGGGAAGCTGCATATTCTACCGTTTACAACAGGACAAACTCCCAGTGATTATTGATTGTGTCGATGCGCAGATGTTCAATTAGTGTAGAAACAATGATGATTTTTCTTATCGGGTTCATAAAGATATTTACGTTATGATGTGTATGCCTGGAATACTTACATTTCATAGGTCCTTATCACACTAGATTCCCCCACTAGTGAGCCGAAATCGGGCTGGGCTTTATCCTTAAGCCGATTGTCAACACAAGCCTCCATACCTTTCAACCATATAACTTTTTGATAAGAAGTAATTGATTCATAATGAGACGATTTAAAGCTGTAGCAAGCATCTATGATGCTGCCTTAATCAACCGCACAGTACCAGGACGCTCTCGTCAGCTTTCGACAGCTCTCCAACGAGAAACCTATGCGGCGACTTCCCCCTCATCATTCAATACTGCTGCTCGATTTCCGATATCTGCCATAACGACAAGAAAGCAGAAGTCAATTCGCCATGCCTCATCTGCTTCTTCATCTACTGAACTTCGCAAAACCCCTCTCTACGACCTGCACATTTCCAATGGTGGAAAGATGGTTCCTTTTGGTGGTTTCTACATGCCAGTTCAATACTCTGGACTCTCGGTGAGCGCCTCTCATCATTTTACGAGAGAGCATGCCAGTCTTTTTGATGTGAGCCATATGGTTCAACATCGATTTGAGGGACCAGGTGCAACTGCTTTTTTGCAGAGGATCACACCGGCTAGTATCGCAAATTTGGCTTTGCATCAGGGAGGGTTGAGTTGTTTATTGCATCCTGGAACTGGAGGGATTGTGGATGATACCATTATCACGAGGTTAGGACCGGAACTATTCTATGTTGTTACAAATGCAGGCTGTAGAGAGAAGGATTTAAAATACCTAGGGGAGGAATTAGAGGCGTTCACCAAGGAAGCAGGAGAGAAGGTCGGATGGGAGGTGCTCGATGGTTGGGGATTAATTGCGTTGCAAGGGCCAGAGAGTGAGGAAATATTGAAGGGACTTTTGGCAGAGGAGATGAAGGAGGGAGGATTTGAGAATTTCTTGTTTGGACAGTCGAGGTTCATAAAGATTCGTTTGGCTGATGGGTCGATTTCTGGGAACTTGTTGGTTAGTAGGGGTGGTTATACGGGAGAAGATGGATTCGAGATATCAATACCAGAGAGCGAGACGGTGATGGTCACCGAATCTTTATTGAAAAGCGCTGGGGAGACAAGACTGCAATTGGCGGGGTTGGGTGCGAGAGATAGTTTGAGATTGGAGGCTGGTATGTGTTTGTATGGGCATGATCTAGATGATACAACGACGCCAGTAGAAGCAGCTCTCGGTTGGGTAGTAGGAAAAGAGAGGAGAACAGAAGGAGGCTTCCACGGCGCCGAAATCATTCTTAAGCAACTTACTCCGAAAAGTAAAGGTGGAAGTGGAGTAGAAAGAAGAAGAATTGGCCTTATAGTCGAAGGGGCACCTGCTCGTGAAGGCGCGGATATCGTTAATGATAAGGGAGAGAAAATCGGAAATATCACAAGTGGATGTCCGAGTCCAACATTAGGCAAGAATGTCGCGATGGGGTACATTAAAGATGGGTTCCATAAGGCGGGCACTGATGTAGGTGTGGTGGTTAGAGGGAAGGAAAGAAAGGCAAAGATTACTAAGATGCCTTTCGTGCCATCGAAGTATTGGAAGGGGACTAGCGGGACAGCTCCTGCTTAATGGGCCGGCTGGAGCTGGTAGAAATCTTGGAGGGATGAAGGGAGCAAGGGGATATTCAACATTATGCAACTGGGACTATGGAATGGAATGGAAACAGGCGTTTAGAGAAGAGCATACCAGCATACCAGCATATAAGCATCATCAACGATGCACTTCAACGAAAGCTATGGAGTTAAATGAATAAGATGAAATTTATGAGTTTATGTTACAAGACTACTAATTTACGAATTTGTGGTTGGTAGATGCGCACATGTGTGAGTCTTCTTTTTTTCATTGACGGTGTCTTGATGACCTTCTGGAAGAGTTGTCCCGATGCTACGGCTGGGTGAATGCATGGCCATGATTCCATATGCCAACATATACCTATCCCCTCAGGCACAAACTTTAGTGCCAACGTACAAATCTTACTTGACATGTCTCCTTAACCAATATTCGTCCCTACGTAGGTGCCAGTGATGATGTTTGGACAAGCGAGAATATCGACGAACTGACTAAGTTATGATAAACATCTTTTTCGGATTACTACCCGATTCGCCAGATACTGAACTTCCTTACAAGACAGTCCAAATCATGTCACTCAAATGTCTAGATCAGGTAAAGCATACACGAGATGGGCCCTCTCGCGTCAAGACTTTACTTGAAAATCCACCCTCTTCAGCTAAACTCGATCGGTCACTCTGGAATAGGATGCGGAGCAGCAGCATACTATATTTAGGTGCTCTTGTCTTCCGCCATCATGGAACAAATCACATCTTACGCCTTGCGTTGACAGCGGGCCCATATTTTGTCTGTTACATCCCCACTTTCTACGAGGAACATCTGCTATTATAAGTGCATTTTTCCTCCTTCTTTGTCAATACTGAAATAGACGACTTCAATCATTATATCTGTATGGGAGAATTAAACAAAGCAGGAGCCGAGAAACGCGTTGAGAAGAAGATCACGATCAAGTGGTTGAGAGATTGCATCTGCAACAGAGGTATCTTCGGAGAGTACAATTACGACAATACGAATATCTCTAGAGCCACTGGAGTGAAATTGAAAGCTTAGTGGCCAGTGCTGCTGGGCATATACTGTGCGAATGGTTCGTTCAAGAGTTGACCACTTATACAAGACTTTGGGCTACCCATTGTCAGAATCTCGTCAACGAATCGATACAGCGAAAAACTACCAGTGCAGCTGGAAGCGGGGATTTTCACGAGGTACTATATGCTACATAGAATACCACGAAGCAAATCGACAAAGAATACTGGAGCAAATATCAACTTCGTTAGTATCCCTGCTACCTACTCGTGTCACTTGAATTTCCGTGCCAGGCATGCTAGTTACGAAACTTACCCCATAACACTTTATTTTGAGACCTAGTTCAATGTTGATCACCAAATACACTCCCAGGCTTAATGCCGGTTGGAATGTGGAGAAAAAAAAGGTACATTGTGCCCATGGTCTTTTCAAGGTCGGGTCTTTAGAATGCATCGTGGATGGCAATCCAAATAACTTCAGAATTGTGGCTACTCATTGCCGTGGAGAATATGGCATATGCTATGCTAGAATTACATGGGGGTTCGGCGGCATCAGTGGGTTTGGTATGAGAAGGCTTTAGATACAGCAACTGGTGGAGCAGAACTGTTCTATGTGACCACCAGGAGTCTCAATATCGTTGTCGTTTTTACCGAGCAGTCCCGCCATCCTGCGTGTTACACTCCGCAGTTTATCGAAGAGCCAAGCGGTAACCTCAAACTAGCAATATGGGGACTCCAGATGTGCTAACTGTGTTGTCCGAGGGTATTCTGGATACCTGTAACGTTTAAAGTACTCTCAAGATGTTGTCAACAGGGTCAGGGCAACCAATCCAGATATCTGATCATACTCTTGGCATAACGTGTCTGGGGAAGTTCTACATAGATATCTTACTAAATCCTTTATTTGATGGGGCCTAGAATATCGTCTGCGGCGAGTCAAGTGCGTTGTAAATCGCTCAATCTCAAAGTTCGACTGTCTATCCCTTGAATAGATGACCATGCCGCACAGAATGCTGGAGATGGTAAGCCCTTCCTTCGTATTCCGGGGTAAGTGGGTCACTGGCTTCGACCAAGCACCAAATTTGTAGTCCGGTGACATTCCAGCGAGGAAGCTGCGAATGTGTCAGAATTGGCAGGTTTAATGCGGTCTTGGGCGAGTGGGCCATCCAGTCAGCCGAGATTCGAGAACAATCAGTTTGTGAAGAGAGAAGCGACCCTGTAGACGGGAGTGCTTTTTGGGTGCGGATCATTGCATACAGGGAAGTGCTTCCTAGAGTGCAATATACGAGGGAAAGCTGCGGCTGCGGTGAGCGAACGCGGAGCGCTTCCGGCCTTTCGGGAGTCTGATTGACCGTCTTTTCGTGAACATTTTCAAGAGATTCGAGAGCTAGTTATTGCCTCCATTGAGTAAAAGAGATGCATTGCGCTGATGTCAATTCGGTGTTCGAAGTGCCTCAAACAAATCATATAAATAAACATCTATGTTACGATATATAAATCACAAATAAATCACAAGTCTAATCGATCAGTATTGATTATTCAAGAGCAGATAAATAGACAATCCAAAAAATCGGTTGTTCCGATGTCGTTCATTTGCAATACTAGTGGCAAATATAGTTTGCCAACTTGCGTCAAGTTACGTAATTTGCAAAATCTTTTTCGAAGTCACCTCTGCACACACTAGCCATCTTTTTTCTTGTCCGATCAAGGGACCCGGATTGCAAAAGGGGGTAGACACATTGGTTAGACCATTACAAGTGAAATTTAGTTGCCAAAGTACTCAACACTGGGAAATACCTAAGTTTGCAGATATTGAAGGTATTTTGTTCCATGATTCTTCATATTTTCATGCCTGCAAGAAGGGTCCAACCCAATGTGCCCCCCATATGGTGTATCAAAGAGTTAAATGCCGATTGCAAGATCTACCATGCGCCGACTTCTGTCAATTGAGAGCTGGATACTAAAATATTTCTTCAAGTTTGTTGCAACGCATTCCCCACACTTTCTATTGGACCTCCGTTGTCGGCGAGGTACCCTGCTAGAATATTCGGGATTGCCTTGAGCAAATAGCGCCGTGGCGGGGAAAAAGAAGGACTTTCGAGTCGTGCATGAGCGGCCCCAGATTAGAAGTCTGCACCAAGTCTTCTTAAAGTTCTTTTGCATCTGCCAATGCTCGCTTGGCCTCGCTAAGTCAGGAGTCTTTACTTCTTTGGATTTAGCCATAGTACGATCTAGATCCACTTTATTGATATTGTACATAATAGCGCGCTCCATTTAATTATAGTATGTCACTAACATTTCCACATTTTCACAACGACTCGATGTTAAACCCAAGTCAAGCCAATTTGTAATTGGATATAGCTTGGGATTCCATCTGATCCGAGCTTACATAAGCCTATCTGCGCACTCAATGCTTCAGATCCATTATATAATCCGCCTAGAAAATGACATATTTTTGAAAAAGACTTCTCTTCCAATTCAACAACCATCTACATCTTAATTCTCACGACTTGCAACTTGTCATATTTTGCAAATAGAGCTCTGGAATACGGGAGCAATGTCTGACCAATTTCAATTCTCACGCCAGGCTGAACAGGGCGACTACGACAACAAAAGCCAAAAAAGTGAAGCAAATAATGATGTGACTCATGACGCAGTCTTTGGTGAGATTAATGAGGATGGACCAAACTATCGAGGTGTATGTACAGAATAATCTACGAAAGTGTATGTTTGCTAATTATCTACAGGTTAGCGCTTTGGGTTCGACTGCCCTTATGCTCAAGACCAATTTAGGTCTTGGTGTTCTTTCAATTCCAGCTGTTTTTGACACGTTGGGTATGATTCCCGGTATCATATGTGTCCTCACCATGGCTACGATCACGGGATGGTCACAGTACATGATTGGAGTATTCAAGAGAATACATCCAGAAGTGTACGGTATTGAAGATGTTGCTGGTATAATTTTTGGAAATGTTGCTCGTGAGATCGTTGGTGCTGCATTCTTTCTTTGTGAGTAGCCCCGTTTGGTTGTGTAGATGAGCTTGATTCTGACCAATTGATCTAGTCTGGGTTTTCGTCTCTGCATCTGGTATGCTCAGTGTTTCAATCGCTTTGAATGCGTTATCGACTCACGCTACTTGCACTGCTGTGTTTGTGGTTGTCGCAGCTATCATTGCCTTCATCTTCTCCAGTATCCAAACCCTAGGCAAGATCACCTGGCTTGCGTGGATTGGTGTAGCTGGTATTATCACTGCTAGTAAGTCAATCAGCCGTCATTGTGAGAAAAACCCCGACTAACACGTGCAAGTTCTTACTCTCACAATCGCTGTTGGCGTTCAAGGAAAACCAGCCGACGCTCCTGTTACAACAGGTCCTTACAAGTCCGACTTCAAGCTTTTTGGTTCTCCATCATTCACTGATGCTATATCTGCTTGTGGTTCGCTTGTTTTCTCCTTTGCTGGAACTCCTGGATACTTCAACATTCACTCTGAGATGCGCAATCCAAGGAGTTATACTCGTTCGGTGTATATCAGTCAAGGCTTCATCACGGCTATGTACATTGCAATCGGTATTGTCGTCTATTACTTCTGTGGTTCTTACGTCGCGTCACCTGCTCTCGGTTCCGCAGGTGATACCATGAAGAAAGTCTGTTACGGTCTTGCTCTTCCTGGTCTCTTGGTTAGCACCATCTTGCTTTCTCATGTAAGTACAGCTCGAATCTCTCATCTCTTCTTCTCTAACATCTCCCACAGCTTCCAGCAAAATTCCTCTTCCTTCGTCTCCTCCGTGGGTCCAAGCATCTTACTGTCAACTCCATGACCCATTGGATGGTCTGGCTCGGCTGCACTTTCTGCGTCATTATCTGCGCCTATGTTATCGCAAGTGCAATTCCAATCTTCGGTGGTCTTATCTCCCTTATCGGTGCTCTTTTCGGAACTCTTTTCAACTTCCAACCATTTGGTATCATGTGGCTTTACGATAACTGGGGTTACAGAAAGACCCAAAGATCGCGCTCGTGGATCTTCATGTGCTGTTGGAGCGTTTTCGTCATTACCATCGGAACATTTTTGATGGTTGCTGGTACCTATGGATCGATTGTTGCTATTATCGACTCCTACAGTTCAGCTGGAGGATCAAGTTCCTTCAGTTGTGCGGATAACTCGAATTCCGTCTAAGGTGGAAATGGAAGGAGGGGAGTAATAATATCAGACCAAGCATAAGTTTTGGTAATATCGAGCCGCGGAGTTCCCTGGATCAAACTTTCGACGAGAGGATCTTGAAGAAGGGATGAGATTTCACGCCAAGTGCACCTGTCGCGCCGAATTATCTTTGTGTCATACATATCTACCTTGACTTCATCAATTGAGGATTTTGAGTAGTCCCGCGAAAAGGATGAAGGGTGACCAAATCAAGTCCACGCCGCCGTTCCTGAAACATCCACCACGTATCCGGAGTACGAAATTCGAGACCTAACGTATTCCGGTAATTCTTCACACGCATCACGCACCACGCACCACGCACCAGGCCACAAGTTATCGTTGTGCGCTCCACAGGAAATCTTCACCAAAAGTCAAATTTACAGTCGTTGAACTATAGTTGTTTTACTTTTGAACTAGAATTGCTTTATAGTTAGACTAGAAATGTCTGTAATGTTTTTCGGGGAAAATGCCTTTTTTTAAAGTAGAAGGAAGACAAAATTGGTCTGGTATAGCTAGAAGGTGCTAGTTACTGGTATAGCTAGCTCTAAAAAATCAGGAACAGGCACGCACAAAAGTTAAATGGATAAATAGAAGGAAAGTCAAAAAGAGAGTGGGATATCAGGCGGGCGGACAAAAGTTTACGAAAGTCTACAAAGTCTACAAAAGTCACGCCGATTGGCGTACGTATTATGAATCTGATAGAAAAATAAGTAATTTTAATGGTATCTTTGATGTCTTGTGGAAAGCTTTTTTTTTTGTTCTTTTCTATTGGTTTGGGTGTCTTGGGGATTCGAATTCGTTTAATTATTGTTTATATGGCTGCTGTGAAATTACTTGTGTGCTAGTTATACCGCGATTGTGGTTTGGGAGTACGTATTGAAGAAGAACAAATTCTGAGTGTTCAAACCTTGGGGCGTTCAGGTCCTTGAGTCCTTTCGAATATTGGGATTGTTTAAGATATTCAAGAGACTGAAGAGATTCAGATATGGTTGTATGACTAAAATGTTTTTAAAGTGATTAAACCTTCTCAGATCATTCTCTCCTCTTGATGATTCGTCTAATAATCGATTTCTTACTTCATTTCAAAGGTTTATCTCAGCTCAAGTATTCAGTTCATCGCGACTTGATAGAGCGATCTCAAGCAAAATCTAATAGTAAAAAAAAGGGAACTTTTGGAACAATGGGATGATAGGGTGTTATTGGGAAAGCTATGTTGATGACATAGTTATGATAAGATGGTTGCATTTTTTGAGCCGTGGACGAGATTGTATTCATATTATACTACAACAAACATCTTTCATTTTGAACGCCTTTTCTATACCCACGTCCGGTCCAAGTTTCAAAGAGTGTCCATTTACTTTCTTGCTCTGCGACACATGACTCCTATTTGGGCCTATGGATAGAAAGAGAATATGGTAAGCCGGTGTTCAGAAATGGAGAGACAATGGAGTAAAACAGGCTGGAATACAACGTACCATGTCAACGGAATTCCTACAGCAGTAGGCGACTTTATTCGCTTCCTCACATGTGCTTCGGAATTCGTTACGATTGGCTGGAAATGGCATCGAAACTGAGATGAGTTTAACACAACTTTTCTTGAAATGGGGTTCAAAGAGGTGTCGGATCACTTACGACGTTCGCATCCATCTTTGTATAATCTCCCGCCTAATTCACAGCATCGAGGTTTACGACGTGTAGCACATAGTTTACCGGGCGGAAGGGGCTTGTTGTCCTCTAAATCATCTTGGATATCTAATGCAATGTCTTCGGCGACTTCCGCAGCTTCTTCCGCAGCTTCTTTTTCTGCTTCTACGCTTTCGGTGGTTGCATCTTTATCGTTGGATGAGCTGTCTAAAGTTGTGATATTCGTGGATGTAGTGTCATTCCTAGTTGGTATGGAATTTTGATGTCCATAAGTAGTGCCATTGAAGAGTTTACTGTCAACTGCAGTTTTATCGGCAGGTGTATTGTCAATATAAGCATCAGTGACTGTGCTAACAGCAATGGTAATGATAGCAATGCATGAAACCTTCATAATGGCAATCTTTGATGGAAAGCAAGAAGAAGAATATTACAAAAATTGACATGTAACATGTGATAGAGAGAAGGATTTCCTTAGCAGAAGATAAGGTTGGATGCTAAAACGGTAGCAAGTGGGTAACATCGCACATCATACAACGGCCTTGCATACAAGCCATGGCGAACTTTGTAGAGTGTTGATCGAAAGGGACCTTAAATCTAGTCCGATGGTACAAGGAAATTATAACCGCGCCTCCAGTTGACAATACGCCGAACATTTTATCGTTCGAGTTTACCTGGTAGTTCCTACTTCGCTCGAAGTGTGGGAACTGAAGATCAATTCATATCCCCAACTCCAGGGAAGAGTGTATAAACATACAGACGAATAATTAGCTCGTGGTTGCTAGTTCCTCCAAGACTACCATACTTTTGGTGTCTCCAAGCATCCTTCTCATATCTCTCCGTTCTCTTTCAACTTGGGTGATGACTTGCATACTCCTTAGTGATATGCAGTGATAGGTGGGCCACTAACCATCATTTCCTAAATGCAATGATTAGGGACAATCAAGAATTTAAAGGATTTCTAGTTTGAAATAATACTGAAGAAGAAAGAAGGAATTTAGTGCAGTACCGAGAATATTAGCGTTATCACGTGCTAACCCCGCCTTTTTGGAATTGATTTCGACAAACGGAAAAGCTGCCAGGCCGACTTTAAGCGGAGTCCAAGCTGATCAAAGGCAAAAGGCCAATGTCATGATGTAATTGAACCATGAAGCTTAATTCGTCACTATTGTACAGATCGGAATCTAGTATGGTCCATTGTTTACAGGTAGGTGGTCTTTCTTTCTAAAAATATTTCTCATTCATTGTTCATTCACAAAGTAAACAATTCAACTGTTTTATTATACCCTTCCTTTCAATTTACTATACTCATCATGCCTTCCATTCGATGCCTCCATTCTGCTAGCCGCACAATGGCTTCTATCCGAACCATTCAATGCCGACAACCGGCTTCCATTCGAGCTTTTTCTTCTACACCACTCCGAGCTGCGACTCAGGGGTATGGAGATGGAAAGGGCCACCCAATGGCCGAGAATCCTCAAGATCAAGGTGCCTCGAACAACACGAAGCATAATGCAGAACACCCTGGTCCTGAGCCAGTATCTGAGGGACAAGGAACCGGTGCCGGCCCAACGAAAGGCGGTTCCGGTGGTCCAAAATCTCCTGAAGATGCATCGGCACAATCTGGAGGATCAAGATCGAAGGAAGCAAAGGAGACTGGATCCAGCCCTACAGGTGGTTCTATCAAGGAAAACGGAGGTAAGAATAAGAACCCAGAGGAGAAGAGCGTCAACGGAGCTTCACCCAAGATTCACTCTGAAGACGAGCCGGGTGCGAAGAGTTCGAGCAAACAAGCTGAGGTTGAGAAGCATAACAGGGAGTTCAGAAAGGGACACGACGGAGGCGCACAGAAGGTCTGAGGATTAGATTGATAGGAGCTTTGATGTGGTGAGTTCATGAATTGATCAAAGTTCATGTTTTGAAGCTAATGGATAATCTGTTGATAGGTCATGTAGGGGCAGATAAGAGGTTAATGCTATGTTATGTTTGGCGAAGATGTTTTCCTTTCAAGATTCTGTATAAATATTATTTCAAATCCAATTTCAATCTTATGTATTTCCCACATCAGACAGGAATATCATATTCCGCAATATGGATGTACTTGTACTCGCTCAAAGCTTGCTTTGGCTACCTACCAAAACTTTGAGAAGCTTAGTAGATGATGATTGGTGCTTGAAGTCATTATTAACATTCAATTGATATGATTTCCATTCTTAGTCCGAATACTCTTTTCATTCTTCACAGTTCATTCAGACCTCACTTCAGATTTTCACCCTCAGATTTCACTTCGGACACACGTAATCTTACAGCTCTCATCCATAGCTACCCCACATTATCAGAGATGGCGAATATATATCTTGGTCCGTGCATCCCTTCTGGGCCTTCTCAAGCCACATCTCTCGCACATGATCCTGGTATGACAATTATGACAATATGACATCAACGTCAACAAAACAGTTGGATTCCCAGTGAAGATGAGGAGAGAAACGCGTAAAAAGGATTGGTACCGTACTAAAAATTCCCATCTTTTCCAACTTTTCCATTAGAGGAAAATCTAGATTTTTCCACGACTTTCTAATGAAATGAACCAATTACCTTGGAAGAAATCTCTTTAGCTTCTCTTTGTTGATTCTCCCACATAAATTCATTGGTTGCATAGAAAAGCTACGTCACTTGTTCTTGCTTTTGCGGAAGCTTTGCTCCAGCCACATAGGTATTGTGTGCAACGTCAACAACATAACTTCTTCTGCTACCATCAATCCTTCTCCTCTTCTAAAATTTCAAAACCATACCACGAATTGCTTGTGAAGTTTTTCATTTTCTTTTGCAACGATACCCAGAACTCTGAAGTTCAAGATAAGAAGAGTAAGAAGGAATAGTAGAACTCATCATACAGGATGAAGTTCTTTACAAAGCTGTTGGTGTTGGGTTTGGCAGCAGAAGTTACAGTAGCTAGTAGCTGGTTCAGTAAGGCTGGTATGTTTACCCTTTTCATCCATTCTGTTTGATATCATCATCATTTTGCCATATTTTGTGTTTTGAAGCTTCAGACGGTATCAAATCATTGATCTAGGCAATGGATTGGCTAGCACACATAACTTTCCATGTCCATTTCGTCCTGTTTATTTATTCCCTTTACTAATATATCATCTTTCCAGTCTACAACAAGTGGCATGAAACCGAACTCGAGAGATGGCTTTCCGATAACAATGTTCCATACCCAACTTCTGCCGATCGTAAAGATTTGGAAAACTTGGTAAAGGAGAACTGGCAAACAAAGGTTGCCTCGCCATATAATGATTGGGATACAAAACAGCTCAACTCTTATCTGAAACAGAAGGGTGTTGAGACTAAAGACACTGCTGAGGCAAATAAGGATGGCTTAATCTCTCAAGTCAAGGCTTACTGGTACGAGGCGGAAGACAAAGCAGAAGATGCTTGGTCCAATGTTAGAGATTGGGTTTTTGATAGCTGGACTGGTAAGTTTGCCAATGGCTAAAGATGCTTTCGAGCATTTACTAATATCCTCACAGATTCTCAACTTCTGGCATTTGCTGATTACCATCACATTCCCGTTCCACACCCAAAGAAGAGAGATTCTCTTCTTCAAAAGATTCGTTCCAACTATGACACCATTGCCAAGAAGGCAGGCGAGACTGCTGCCTACCCCGGTAACTGGCTTTATGAAACCTGGTCTGAGTCCGGTACGTTATTAAGATTGCAATACTCATGTATCTTTACACAAACTAATATTTTCACAGATCTCAAGGAATTCCTCGATACCCATGGCATCCCAGCACCTCAACCATCCACTCGTGACAAGTTGATTGCTAGTGTACGCCGTAATGCCCGTGTTGCCAGCCTCAAAACTGCGGACGTTCAAGCCTCTGCCTCTGCTTCAGCTTCTGCTGCTACCGAGACATTGAGTGAGCAGCTTCTCAGTGCCTGGTCTGATTCTCGTAAGTTTGTTATTTTCTTCTCTAATGACCAACCAATTAACAAGCTACAGAAATTAAGGAATGGGCCGACAAGAATGGTATCAAGGTTCCTCAAGGAAGCAAGAGAAATGAATTGTTGGCTATCGCTCGTAAGCACAAGGCTCAACTTGTAGGAGACACTGCTGCAGCTTCTGCTAAGAGCGTTGCAAGCAAGGCAAGCTCTTCTGGAGTATCCGCTTTCGGTGCTGCCACTAGCTCTGCCGGAAATCAATATGCCAAGGCTACTGATGATGCTCAACTTAAGGCTGAAGATGCTTTCAATGCTGCTATTGGATCATGGAGCGAATCCCGCCTCAAGGCTTATCTTGATGCCAGAGGTGTCCCCGTCCCATCATCTGGAAAGAAGGACGATATCATTGCTGCTGTTCGTTTACACAAGCACAAGGCTGCTACAGGATGGTCTGCTTGGACCTTTGACACCTGGACTTTGGACAACTTGAAGGCTTATCTAGCTTCATCTGGTGATGCTGCCGCTAAGAAGGCAGCGGAGAAGTCTGGAGCTACCCGTGATGAACTCGTTCGCGCTGCACAAGATTCTTATGCTCAGGCGTCCAAATCCAGTGGTGTTGCATATGCTAGCGTCACATCTTATCTCACTCAACAAACTGATGCTGCTAAGGATGCTACATTCGAGACTTGGTCCGATTCCGACTTGAAGGCTTATCTTGACAGCTATGGTGTCCCTGTCCCACAAGGAAGCACTAAGAATGAACTTGTTGCTTTCGTCCGTAACCAAGCCAACTACTTCAAATATGGTAAGAAATTTTGTCATTCCTTGAATCTGATTGACCGCTAACGATACTCAGGCACCACTACACCACAAGGTACTCTTTGGGCTAAACTTTCTAACGGTGCACAATGGGTTATAAACCAACTCTCTATCGGCGCTGCCTCCGGTAAACAGCAAGCTTCTTACCAAGGCGAGAAGGCTGCCGATGCTGTCAAGGAGGGAGCTACCTATGCTACCAATCGTGCCGGTGAAGCAGCACAAAAGGCTGGTCATGCTATTAAGGAGGAGCTGTAAACCTATTAATGGGTTATTATGACTCAACTTGCAGCGCAGAAGGCTGTAAATTGTACCACCACATCATTAGGCGTCTAATATCTCGAATCGAAAGCGAATTAACGGATCTCTTTAAGTTGGTGGGCGTGAATCTTCCTATGGATTACGATAGGGGTGTTGGATGGTTACATGATCAATGAGGGCAATGAGAAAAATTAATTTTCTATTTTTCAGTCGTAGGATGAATGAATTGATAATGTTGATGATTGATATCTTCGATTAATGAATGATCTCTTGATTGTGAATGGCAGAATTGTTAACTATATATTTTCAGATATTCAATAACTATGATATGGAAAGGTGTAGTAGTGGTCAATGAGGAACTTCCTTTTTAGGCTTATCTGAGTTTATCGGCCCCTTCATTTATGAAATTATCCCCTAGTGCTAGGACGTTTCAATCGTTGTCAGACAGAAGCTGCTTTTTTTTTTTCACCAAATGCCATACACACTCACCAATCAATATTGAATATCGCTATCGAAACCCCTGTGGATTCACCAATTTTATACCACATTTATAGGGTACGTTTGCAGGGGGATACCTAACTGATCAGTGGCTGAAAAGCCTGAAAGCTCCCACGCGTTAAGTATGATGTAAGAATCTTAATGAAGTCGAGGAAGTTGGATGATTATCATATGCAGGTATTGTATAGTAAGATATTGGTCTGTTTGGATATTTAGAGAGATATTATTCGGTATCCATCAATTTCCCTAACTCAACTTCTCGATGAGAGGAAGGCTTTTTATGATAGATATCAATTGTGTTTTGCATGTTTTATGATTTGATTGAGATTGATTGACCATTTCTTGCTTACATCTTTTGGGCCTTGAATTCATATACAAATCGCGATTCTGGGTACAGTCCTACGAGTTTACGGAGATTTAAGATTTCTAGGGATCTGGTGACAGGAGGAACGAACGAAAATGGGTGGTTTTATAATTGATCGGTCGAAGACGATACATGTACCCTTTCGCGGTCCTGCTGCCTCAACAAATGTGGCAGATCAATCGCGCGAATGCGAAAAGGCGAATGAATTTGCTGGGAAGAAGATCAGGACGGCCAGAAGGTCAAGGTTTAGAGAAGAGGGATTGGATGATGAGGTGATTGAAAGGGTGGATGTTGGGAGTCTGGGAGGGGAATTCGCAACTGTAGGGACCGATTTGAGGACAAGAAGTACGTGGAACGGAATATCGACAAACATACCGACTTCGCCAGTTTCAGGAGAAAAGAGAGGAAGGAAAGAACCACATGATGAGTCGAGGGCAGCAAAGATTGGGAAGAGTGGCAGACCTACAATTGCGACTTCGAATACACCCCCTACACCATTCTCTACGATGCCGAGAGTTGCACTACTCGCATTTCTGATTGCGGTGGTTGTGCCTGCATTTGGGTACACTGGGAGGCAGAACAGTAACACGAATGTTATGAAGGGGAATGGTGTGGATGCGGGCATTATAAGGGACTCGGAATTTGTGGATAATGGGAGTATGATCGAGGGGAGGGCTGACAGTCCTACTTCGATTTGCACAAGATGGAGTCATATGAGTATGTTTTTGCTTGTTCGCTTGGATTGGTGGATATAACTAATCGAGAACATCTCAGCTGCGAATGTCAATGGAACACTATACATATATGGAGGAGAAGCGACCACAAAGAGTGGGCAAACTACGGATACTTGGAGTAAGGGCTTCAATCAAAGTAATTGGACATGGTATTAATTCCTCTACAGACAACGACTTCGTAACATTAGATCTCACAAAATCATGGCAAATTTCATCCCCAGTTCTATCCGGTCTACCACAACCATCAGGCCCACCTGCAGTAGCAATGGGCTCTCTCTGGCATACATATGATTCGTTGTTTCTATATGGAGGGGAATTCTCGGACAGTCCACAAACTTCTCCTGCGGCAGTAGCAACATGGAAATATGATATTTCGTCGGCGACCTGGACGGAGTTTTCAAATCCACAAACATCGGCGGGGAATGGTTCAGACACTGCACCGGCGGATGTTCAGCGTGCGGCGGAGGGTGCGGGGCTGAGTGTTCCAGAATTGGGTAGAAGTTGGTATTTTGGGGGACATTTGGGTAAGCATCATGTTTCCCTCGGTTGCTCAGGTGGGTATGGACAATCAATGAGCGACTAACTAATATTGGGTGTGCACAGATATGTACACGACGCCTGGGTGGTCAAACCAAATTGCCAGAATATATTTGAAGAGTCTTCTAGAATTCACTCATCCTGGATATACAAATACTGGAGTGACTTCATTGGGAACTACGAGTGGAGCTGGTTCCGGTGGTGTGTACAGGAATATTACACAAGGTGGCTTGCAAGATGAGGCTGGCTTTACAGAAAGAGCTGATGGTGTTTTGGTATACGTTCCTGGCTGGGGAGCAGATGGAATGCTGCTTGGATTGGCAGGTGGCACTAATGAGACATTCGTAAGTCATGAAACCCCAATCATGATGCCAGGAGAATTAACATGTACAAGACAGAGATGAATATTATCGACGTATATGATATCGCAAATAGTACTTGGTACAAGCAGGCTACCTCTGGAGCAACTCCTCCCATTCGTGTTGATCCTTGCGCTGTCGTTGCCGCTGCACCCGACGGTAGCAGTTTTAACGTTTATTTATATGGAGGACAAAATCTCATTCCATATGGTAACCAAACCCAATATTCCGATATGTGGATTTTAACCATTCCATCCTTCACTTGGATCCAAGTCGATATGACAGACCAATCTCAGTCGTTACCCCCAGCTCGAGCAGGTCATACCTGTAATCTTTGGGACGGACAGATGGTAGTTGTTGGCGGCTACGTCGGCCAGGATATCTCGTGTGATAGTCCTGGTGTATATGTCTTCAATGCATCGTCACTTCAATGGACCAATTCCTTTACAGCCCTCTCATCTTCCTCACCCTCTTCATCAGACCAAGACTCCGATATCATTAAAGGCTCGACAGGTTATACCGTCCCCGACATCGTACAATCTATTATTGGCGGTTCAGGATTGGGAGGCGCGACAGCGACTATACCAGCAGCAGGATCAGCAACTGCCGGTCCCTTGGCAACGGGGAAACCACCTACGTTCACAGTAACACAATTCCCATCTACAATCACTTCTACTTCTACTTCTACTCCAACGTCATCTCCTGACTCGGACAAGAAAGGACCAAATAAAGCAGCCATTATCGCCGGTGTCATTGCAGCTGCATTAGCTTTTCTAGCTGGATATCTGGCGTTTTGTACTTGGCTTTATAGGAGACAGTTGAACCTTTATAAAGATCATGTGGCGATGTCGCAGAGAACGGCTTTCGTGCCTGCCGGTAAAATGTTTAGGGGCTCGGGTGGATCAACTCGAGAAGATAGAGGGATGATGCTGGGACCGTTTGGGACGGATATCAGTGGCGCAGGCGCAGGTGGGGTACAGACGCCTAGTGTCAGGTCTGAAGGGGGAGGTCTTTTGAGTTCGGGGAATGAAGGAAGTGGTAGCGGTAGTGGGAATGAGGATAGGGGAGGGGCAAGTGGGAGGGGGAGTGGAACGTATGTTTTTGGAGGCGGTATCATGCCGGGAGGAGCATCTTATCAGACAATTGATGAAGAAGATGAGGGGGTTGTAATGGGAGGAAGCGAGAGTGTAAGAGCGGGATGGAGAGGTCATAGAAAGGGAATGGGGAGTGTAGGAAGTACGCGGAGTATTACGAGTAGTTTGGAGGATTTACTGGGGGATAGAGAACCAAGTTTCTTTAATGTGGTGATGAATCCGAGGAGGACGTTGAGGGTTGTTAATAGTGATTAGTGTCTGGGTGCTGGAAGGCGTAGGGGGGAGTACTGGTATTCATTGGTGGGCTGAATAAGGGGAAAATATTGGGTGTAGATTGGTGTGGTTGCTAGGTTCTATGGGTAGATTTACGGATGGAAATATATGGTCCAAATTGGGTTTTTATGGTTTGGTTTGGCGCAAATGTGTATATAATTGGACGAAGATTTTGTAATTGGGATCTGGATGGATTGATGGATGGATGGAAGAGTACACAAATAGGATACCCATGTATAATGATATTGACTTCAACGCTGTTTTATTGCTCATGAGTCATGGTGTAAAGAATGCTTTGCTTGAATGGAGAATTGCTTAGCTGATGGATTTTTTAAATCCGATTTATTTGCAACCTGTTCTTATTGTTGTATTGTGATACAATATAGGAGGTTTGAAATGGACAATACTGCCGAAGGCGTTGTTGAGACGTGAAGGTTGAGGAGGGTGTATCAATTTCTGAGGTAGCTGTAGGATGAGGGACAGAGTGTTATTTGATACAAGTATCAACAAGAACCTTTTGTTGCATATCTGATCCGAACGGCCTTCATGGCGGCGGCGAGTCAATGATCATGATCTTTAGTAAATGAACATCATCAACTGTGAGCCTGAAGAACTCTTGATTCGTACCCGAATGAATAGTATCCCGAACCAGCTCAGATGTATATGAAGGTCAGCTAGCTGGGTGAATATCAGCTCCAGCTGGCGGAGGTAGTACTCGCATGGTGAGTGGGCCTCGGTATTGATTTGATACCAACCAGGTTCGGTTGTATGGGAGGTCAGATGGGTAACGGATTCTTGAGGATGCAGAGGTTTGGGGTGGGGGTATATTCGCGGTGTGGATTTGGGATGTGGATGTGGATTTATGAGATGAGAGTATGGAAGGAAGGCTTGATAAGTTATTGTGTCGTATGTGATGTGGAAAGTGATATTCAGGCTCGATGTATTAGCTGAAATTGATGGTGAGCGGTGTCAGTGCGGTTTTGGCTTCGATAGTCGATGGGATCTTGATTTCTATCTCTAGTGATCGATAGTAGTGAGATTGTTGACTATGAGCTGCATCTGTAGATGGTGGGGAGCCGCTTGGTGATCGGTCTTGGTGAGTGTCGGGTTGTGTGTCTCAGAAGAATCGTATCAGATGCGAAATATAGATACGTAATAGAACTATTTGAGTAATTTGGCGAATACATCTTCCTGGAAGAGTTGTTGCATATCCTGTTTATCTGGGTATGTATCAATCAGTAATACTCGGTAATAGCGATTATCAACTTCGGGTGTTTGCTTGTGGTTAAGTGATCGTAGTTGATGTAAAGCTGAAGGAGGTAGACCTTGTATATTGATCCTATTGGTATTGAAAATGGGGTTTGGGCTTGGATCGTGCAATAACCCCCATTTAGTAGTGAGGAATAGCTAATGATGCATCGCCAAGATCTATGTCCCTTAAATAAAAATTTGAGTTGTCAAAAGCTAACCTATTGAAGTTGTAACTTTCTCAAAATGAGAGTAAATATTAGTGAATATAGTATCTACAACCTTGATAGGCACACGCAATACTGGAAGTGAATCGAGTAAAATCTAGACCCCCCATCGTGTTTTGTTGCACATCTGATCGATCTCGAAATTGACGTAATCAAGTTTCTGGGACCAATAGAAGAGCGAGCGCAAACATGTAGTTTTAGCAGGAGCCGATGGATTATAAGCGTCAGAAGTGAATTTTGGGAAAGTACGCTAGTGGGTGACTATACTTGATCCAATGGTAAGGTTGATGTTAGATCCTCAAGGCCAAGGACAACGTTCAGGTTGAAGTCTGATTGAATCTGCTTGATAGAGATGGCTATAGGAGCTTAACAACCATAGAAACTTTGTGACTTCTATTGATCTCGATGAACCCATCACAACTGATATCTTATCTATATCCAAACTCAGATATGCAACAAAATCTTTGTGCTGAAATGAAATTCTGATCTATCAAAATCGTATGCTACCTGAGACAAGAACATCTATTAGTGAATACACTGAAAATATAAAAAGTTTTGTTGCACATCTGACACGTATTGGTTTTCGTGTGAGTGAAAAGCTAGCAATTAAGTTGGAACTAGCAATGAAACTCATGATGGGCTAGCAATAAGCTAGCATATATATTTTTTTGAGATGTGCAACAAAACCTGAGAAATTGTAGTTGATTGACTACTTCGTTCAACAGAATTCAGTTCGGTAGTTTCACGAGGTTTGTTGCACATCTAATGCGTATTGTTTTTCGCGTGAGTGAAAAGCTAGCAAGTAATTTGGGACTAGCAATGAACTAATAATGGACTAGTAATAAGCTAGCATATATATGGTTTTGAGATGTGCAACAAAACTTGAGGAGGTATGGGTTATTCAATACTTCGTCCAATGGAATTTGGTTCGGCAATTTTGGAAGATTTGTTGCATATCTGAAGTATGAGAAATAATTGTTTTGACAACGGCGACGTTCAGATACAGATGAATAAATGGTAATGGCAATGTTTGTGCTGGGTGAGCGGCAGTGTTCGATTTCAGGGTTGATAGAGTTTTCTTCCAAGGATAGTGATAAGCTAGTAGATGTGGAAGTAGGGCAGCTAAAGATGAGCGCTTGTCATCACCCTTGAGTCGATTTTGATAGGAAGAATAATTCAGCCTGATCGATGAGGATGGTGGTGGTTGTTGAGATCATTATTAGAGTAAGTTTCCTAGCCTTGTCCTGCTAGGAAGAAAAGTACCATCTAGTAACAAACGAGTTGTAATTAGAAATTTTGCTGTATGTCTCACTTGAACGTTAATGTGTAAACGGAGATTGGTTGCAAAGCCTTATTAAGGTTGACAAGAACGGCAACGTTGAGGGTCACATGAATACTACTAGGATCGTCTGGCAAATACCAACATTAGTGATCTTCAAACTAGAACTCATATTTGGACCTGATCGACGATGATCAGAACTCGAAAAAAGGATTTCAGATATGTAACAAAATTTCCGATTTTGGAATTGCAAACTTTAACCGAGACCTCTCTTTCTTGTGCATATCCTCTTTCCAAAAGGGGGAGCAGAGAGAACTGGAAATGGAAATAATTCTTCAACGTCACTCGTATCACACCATACCAAAACAAGCAAGAACAAGGCCGAGGTGTATCAAAATGAAGAGAGTCGTCTTAGTTATCCTGCCCATGAACTATTCATATGCTGAATACATGCTAGGGGCCCAACTTTCGTAGAGGGGGTTCTTTTTCAAAATCTGAATACATAAACACATTTGCTTGAAGGCTGAAGGAAAGGCGCAAATCTGTCTTTAGTGACCGTTATGTGTTGACATGTTAATATCTCGAGGTTAGAGACATAAAAAGCCATATGTAATAAGACCCACCCTATAGCTAATCTTCAATAGGACGTCCACTATCATCTATCCGTCTCATCGGTAGACCTCTCCCCCTCAAAATAATCCCCGAGTTCGCCAACATGATTCTCAGATCCACTTTCAGCTTCTCACTTTCCTCGATATCCTCCATACACCAAGCAATATTCTCCTGGACTCTAACAAAATGTTCCTGCCATACTCTCTCGTGGAAATATTTCAAAAACGCCTGTCCATGCTCCATGAGATCAGGATCTTCCTCATACCTCTGTATTATTTCCTGCAACTCATGACGTCTCTCATACAACTCCATGATTTCCTTATTCTCAGAAACACACTTGATCATTGGTTGTTCACGGAGTACTTTTATGAGAGGTTCAATATAACCTTCCACGAATTCCTCGTCATCGTTTCCGAAACGTCGCATTTGCTTTTCGATATTTGCTTCGTTTTGTCGGATTGTGTTCTCGGCTTTGTATCCTTCAAGTAGTTCTTTGCAAGTACTGATTTCGGAATTTCTCTTGGAGATTCGGGATGGAATGCTCAGATAAGCTTTGAGGAGCTCACCATGCGCATGAATCTAGAGGATAAAAGGGTCAATAAATTGTGACAGACGTATTGGAATGGAAAGGTGCTTACGATGCTATCATCAATACCACGGTTCTTTTTGCGGGGAGGCTCTGCTGATTCGTACAGTTCTTCCAGTTCCGGTGCTTCAGAACCAACATCTGTCGTGTCGAGCTCCATTTTGTTTTCTTCTTCTTCGACGGGGGTTTTTCCTGCGCTTCTTGGGATTATCCACTCTGAACTTTTTGTAATGGATGTGAAAAGGTTGGAGTGGGGTTTTATACGACAGCCTGGTTGAGATGGGGATGTCAAAGGAAGATACCTGAAGGTGCTCAGGTAATGGAGTTGGCAATTCACTGATAATATTGAAAGAGATTTGGTGAATGTCGACGATTAGTTAATACAGCTCATAAAGACATGTGAAGATATAGTGGAAAAGACCCTTGATCATGCATTTGTTTTGAAGGCTCCCTTGACCGTTTTTAAGTACATGGCTTTCACAGAAGTCTCGTTCCTCAGAGCAGTGCATATCGATGCCATTCAATTAATCTGGAGAACAGATATGGTTAATATAACATGCTGTCGGTTAGGCCAAATATATGAAAACTCTTATTGGCTGACGAAGTGCAAGTCAACTACAGAACAACTTACCCATTATATCATCATGAAGTTGCTTTTTATTCAGCGTTGTGGACCATCCTGACTTCATCTATGTAATGGAAGGTGGGAGGAGAAGAAAGCCTTTCCAATGCTGGTACATAAGGGTATCGTCTGGGCAACTCTCAATTCTATCATCGACCTTAATTTCTGCGACGTTGCGAGGGCGAGACTCCACTTCATGCCTCTTCTTCTACCACGTTTACTCCCAACTCAAAAAGATGCGCAAGAAAGCCTCATTTCCTCAATGTTCCACTATGTAGTGGTCAATATAAATTTTGAGTTTATCTTCGAGTATGTTCTCTAGATTTTTGAGCAGTATATGCCAGAAAATGGTCTCGTAGCGTTGGTAGCTTTACTTTCCTTTGTTTTTCATCTTCGAGGTAGGTAGATGTTTAATCTTAGTCTTCTTCTTCCATTTTGGTCCCTCATTCTTTCATTGAGAAACTTGACTTCTATTGCTAGCCAACTAAGATGACGTCTGTTCCAAGGTTTTCTTAGATATTCTTTTTGGAGAATTCCTTTAAGCAATCTAGGTACTTGATCGTCGTTTGAGGTCGGATCTTCTCTTTTAAAACCTGGTTCATGGAAATGTGAAAATATGTAATGGTCCAAGGATTTATGGGAGAATATAGTATGGTGCATGGTGCATGGTGCGGTCGTTTTTGTCTGAATAATTACTTTTAACTGAAGTATTGCATACTTCTCCTAGTTCCGCAATAAGGATCTGGCCAGAATAGCCAAGATTCGGCTCGTCTATGTGAATTATGCCAACAAGTCGTAGAATACGTATGTGACTTGGAACTAGGGGTTCATGGAGATCTGTGGTTTTGATCGAACTCCCAACATGGTCTCGAGTATTATTTGACACTGTAGTACCCCGTTCTCGGATAGGTCGACGTCAAGAAAATTTGATACGCTGATGATCAAGTGGCCATTTCATCCTCAACCAAGTTCGTACCCGGGCTATTCAAGGCCTTTATATTATGGGAGAGGGGCGATGCAAGTAAGTAATACATTGCACTACTGGCCTCGCGCGAGGTCATTGATCATCAAATATTCTTCAGGGATATCATCGCGATCAGGTTCCAGACTCAGTATAATAAATTAGTAAAATGATAGACTTGAGTAGTGAAGTGTTATTCCAAAAAGGGCATTCCATAAAGCGCTGTAGAATGTGGCATATAGCCCTTCAACTCAACCCATAGCTTTCTTGAATGTACTGTACCTGATGTAATAAAAGTCATTGTAGCTGAGTATAAAATTGGACCCTTGATGCCCGACTGACTGTAAACTTGAATGGAAGCGAATTTTGCCCAAGGCGGTGAAGTTCCCCAATCCACCCCAGCCACTCGAATTAAGGTTAAACGCCTCAAATCCTAGCCTCACCGAATACTATCCCCGTGGTAACGGTCGATATCTTCAGATAATTATGTATTCGGTACCTGAATGCAACAGCTGGCGCACTCGGTGAGAAGATATTCTGATTTCATCATCGTTTGATACGTACATTTAGATCTTGAAGTCAATAAAATCTTCAGTTGTATGAACAAACTTTCCATTGATACACCATTCCAAGAACTGAGCATCTAGATATCTATCGCGCAATATAAGGTTAATTTTGGCTACATTTGGCGGGGATTTTAATAAAATAGGTGGTTGGGCAACGAACCTTGGAATAATATAACGGGTAAATTTCTTTTTCCATTCCTCGGACGATTTTGATCTTCTTCTTCTCTATACACATTCCTAATATTCATACTAATCATTGAAGTTAATCTAGACCTATATCTCCATACATTAACGATCCAAAATGCGTTACCATTCTTCATTCCTCGCTTTCTCCCTCCTCACCTCAACCACAGCTCTCCAGATCCCATCATTACTCTCACCGCCGGAACCTTTCTATGCACCACTTTCCCTCGACCTTGATGTTTCCTCAGAACCATCTATAATATCAAATGAAACTATTTTCCCAGATACTTCACCAGCTTCCTCAAAACCTAAACCCGAACTCCTCAAACGCGCCGGAAACTGCCCCAGCAATTACAACTCCTGTTCTACTTTGAAAGATTCATATGGCGGTGCTTGTTGTCCTGCAGCCGCAGTATGTTCAACAGATGCTTCTCATAATATAGCTTGTTGTGCAGTTGGCGCATCATGTACTGGTACTATCGCAGTCGCAACTGCAACGAGTCCAGCATCAGTTTCTGCGACTGCAACGGGAACATTCGTTCCAAATGCTTATTTCCCATTCCCTATATTACCTACTTCTTATGCCAACTCTGCAGCATGTGCTAGCGCGACGGATTCTTGTGCTAAGAATTATGCGCTATGTACTGTTGATCTCGAGGGAGGAATGGGCGCGGGAATCACAATCTCAGCTGCAAACGGCGGTGTTACTGTGGCTGCAAGTACCATCAGTGGGGGATGGTTGCCAGCAGCTAGTGCAGCAAGCGTCTGTCAGAGTTTGAGTAGTGTTGCTTGTGACGCTGTTGAAAGCGCTGGATGTGCGCAATTCGGTACGGGAGCCGCAACTGCTACCTTCGTCATTGGGACTAATGGAGTGGGCGCAATGATTCCAAGACCAACTATGATGAATTGCCTGCCATATGCGGCTGCTGCGGCTGGAGTTATGGGATTGGTGATTTGAGGTGAAAGCGGACAGATTGGGATTTTATGAGAGTCCATTTGGAATTTGAAGTGGAAATTACGATATGCTTCCTATTTTGAAAAGGGTGCGATATACAATTGGCACGGCGGAAGGTTATGCAATAAATGTTACGATATAATGTCTGGCTGGGTATGGTGGAATGAATTTAAGATGAGAGAGGGTGGTATTTATCTACATGGGACGAAAGGGTTAGCGAGTTGGGGAAAGGAGACGCGTGTGAAAAGCTTGATAAGCGGATACCTATCTTGAGCGATTGAGCATAGTTTTGGAGTTTGACGACTAATGAATACGGATGAGGATTTCTGATGTGAATTGATATGAGGGTCGGTGGGAATTATTACAAGTATCATACCTAGATAAATACCAATGTGTACAATTTATGAACATACAAAAGAACAATGGTTTTCTTCGAAGCCTATTCGTGAAGGATGCATGAATCCGAAGTGTTAGGACAAACTCGGCTTTGAATGGGGGTTTAGTATTATCAGCATGCTCGTATATAGAGAATCCAATCCGATAAACGACAGAATAACCTCGTATATTAAGTATGGTAGCTCATGATGCACGAATTAATTATTAACGGCTTATCGCGATCTACCGTTTATGGAATTCAAACACTACTACCCGTACGAATAGCTTTCTCCCCCCACCATGACTACCCCGCATTCGTCATAATCTAACCTTATATCTTACAAATCACCTCGCAATTCGATATCACCATACCAATCGCATTTTCCAAATACTATTCTAATCCATATTCTGATTCTTATTACCATTTCAGTTTTCATTGCTACATACATTGAAATCTCAACATCCGACATAAAACCCCTTTCAATTCCTTCATTCCAACTTCTACCACACCACCACCCAATCATGACATCCGCCACCTTCTACCCAAACTTCACCTCCCGATCCATCTCCACAAACCCCGATATCTCAACCCATACTCTCACAGGGCCTAAAAATGGCCCTCCTCTTCTTCTCGTTCATGGTTTCCCACAAACACATCATATATGGCATTTAGTTACGCCGCATTTGGTTGATCACTTTTCTCTTGTGTTGGTGGATTTGAGGGGGTATGGGGAGAGTTCTAAGCCGAAAGGTAGTGAGGAACATACGGAGTATAGTAAGAGTACTATGGTAGGTTTTTGTGTTTTGTTTATGTTTTTGCGGTGTGTTATGGGTATTTTTGTTTGTATGTTCATTTGCGGGAATGTAAAATGGGTGGTAGGTTAGAAGGATTGTTGAGTTAGTTAATCACGATTCCAGAAATAATAAGATGTGAAAGGGGTGAGGAATGGTCAAATCAATTAGCGATTCCAGAACTTCTTTCTATACTATACAATTCATACACTCTATAAAACTCACTAACGTCCTCTAGGGCTCCGATCTTCTAACCGTAATGAAGCATCTCGGCTATCCCCAATTCTCAATCCTAGCCCACGACCGCGGCGCCCGCGTCGCCCATCAACTCGCCATCAATCATCCAGAAGCCGTCACAAAGCTTATGCTTCTAGATATTCTCCCCACTCTAACCATGTACGAATTAGGAAAACACACCTGGTATCAAAAATACTGGCACTGGCCCTTCCTCTCGCAACCTTCTCCCTTCCCCGAACAAGCAATTCTCGGGAAACCTAACCTTTTCTCCGAGAAATTTCTAGGGAAAGGTGGAGTAGGTAAGGGGTTTATTATTGATGCGAAAGCTAGAGAGGTGTATGACGGATTGTTGAGAGATGAAGAGGGTGTACATGGTATGTGTGAGGATTATAGGGCGGGGGCATCGATTGATCTTGAAGAGCAGAGAAAAGATAGAAAAGAGGGGAAGAAGATTCAATGTGATGTTTTTGTGGTTTGGGGAGAAAAGGGCGCGTGTGGAAGTGAGTTTGGGGATGTGGTGGGGCTTTGGAAAGAAGTTTGTGGGGGGAAGGTGGAGGGTGTTGCGGTGAATGGGGGACATTATGTTCCGGAGGAATGTCCGGAGGAGTTGGTGAAGTTGGTTAAGAATTGGTTTTGAGGGATGGGTTATAGGAGATGGGCTCATGCGGAAAAGGTTTCAGGCGATGATATTATCACATTAGTTCCTTGATGCTATAATATTGACGGTAGAAATAAGAATGTCAATATCGATGCCATATTCTAGTATAGAAGCAACCCTTTCACCCAGCATCTCACATCCTTTAAGATAAGTAGTGGCGGATTCCAAGCACAGATCCAGGAATAAAAACATAATGAAGGCCATACACCCCAAAGCAAGACGAACTCATCGAACCAGACACTAAAAGTCTGCAAGTCCAGGTCCTAGTCATACCTCCACTAACAATGACGCTCTACTCTAACAGCGAAAACTTACACAGAATTGTCAACAAGACTTTATCACCGCAGAAACAACCCCTCAACCCTCTATAACAAGTCCAACAGCACGAGATCCAATCCATTCCACTTCCAACCCCATTAACTAATAAATCCACCCACCGCTCAAAAAACTCTGATTTCCAAGAAATCTAGCTCTCTCTCAAACTCCACTAACCTCTCCATCTCTCTTTCCTTCCAAGCACTCAATATCACATCCACGGCTTTCATACGAAGAAGATTCGCATACTCTGATGCGGCTTATATAGCTCAATTAGACGGAAAGAGAATTGGAATCGGAGGCTGGGTGGTGATGGGATAAATAGATGGGAAGAAGAAAATGGATCTGGTAGATTGTATAAGTAACTACTGTAGGTATAAATAACCAAATCTGAGTTAACCATCTCTCTCAATATTGAAATTTCAGAATCAAAACCAAATCAAAATGGTTTCTAGTGCTTGGCTGTTTATTATATATGTGTAAACGTTGAGATGATGAAAATAGCTATAAAGTTAGGATAGGAATTATGAAGAGTATGTTGAGCATGTAATATAACGCAAGTTTCGATGATGATTAGAATTATAAACGATAGTGAAAAACTACAAACTGTCAATAAAAATAACAACAATGAAATCCCTTTCTCAGCTCCAAATTCCCCCCTATTCTCATCTTTATTCTCAAAATCGACAACCAAAACGATATTCCTTCCCACCCCCCAAACTTCTCAACCTCGCATCTCATAAACCCCACCAATAGATATACAATACTCAAAATCCCCCTTTCCTCTTCCAACTCCGCTCCGTACAACCTGCTTTGATTTAACATTTTCGACTATGTGTTATATAAATCTAACATTGGATCTAGGAAACTACTTCTTTTATACTCCCTCTAACAAGGTTCCTCATATATCGACTTCCACATGCTACATCTCGTAGCGGATAATGATATCACGTCTACGATTTCATATCGAGGTTCTTGATGTTTTTCTTTGCTTTCATACAATTCCATAGACTCTTTGCTCCTATCCTACATATTCACATCCAACTCCACTTTCAAAACTATAAAACCGCTTCCCCTCCCTCTCAACTTCACACAGCCCACACCCACCCCAAACCCCAAACCCCTAACCCCAAACTCTCGCAACGATGCTAAGGGAGAATCGATCTGTTACCTGTTACTTTTTGCTTATTGCTTATTGAGTATTAGATATAAGTGAATAGTAGGAGGGTGTATGTGTTTTATTGATGTGGAATGAGATGCATGCATGGAATGAGATTCGTCACTCGTGGAAGGAGGTGATGGTGATGGTGATAGTAAAAGGAATAGAGATAGAGGCACCTAGATAACTAGCGACGTGTAAGAAGAAATAACGATGATAATCATAATTCATTGACACCTGTGAATGAACCCTTCACAATTCCTAGGAGTAACAACAATAGAAATAGAAACAATAAATCATTTAATACCACAATCATACAAATAAATACTCTTTCTCAGTAAATACCCAGGTACCTATTCGAAATACTTGACAAAAGAATCCGGGAGATTCACTAAATATGAGGTTTGCTCAAAACAAACGTATGCTCAGCTCATTTTTATGAGCGATGTACTAGTCTTTAGGGTTATACCTATTAAGTATGCTTTCATCACATATCTAGTTGTTAAGCCTGATGAAAGCGGGTGGGTTCTAGGGATTTCCATACTTGAGGATATTCTTTTGAGATGCTAGTAACTGTACAGATGCAGGTTGAAAGAGTACGTTTCCGTGTCCAACGACTTATCAAAGCTTTTCATTTTTCCAATTTCTACGGAAAATCTAGCAGCTCTGTTATCCTCCCAACCCATATCCAAGCTCATTTTCGCAGAAAACAGAAGTTACAGAGCATCTACCAAAAGCACCCTGTAAAACAAAGGAAACAAACAAACAAAACAAACAAATCCAGCACAGCTCTGAATCTTTCACCCCATCCTCTCCATCCTCCTCTCCATCACAAACCTCGTAAATCCATTCAAACTCCAATTCGAAGAAACCGGAAACCCATTTCGAAATTTCCCCCTCCATTCCCTCGCTCTCTCTCTCATTTCCGCATCTCCCATCAACTTCTCAATCCCCATCTTAATATCCTCTTCCAAAACCCTTTCTTCCATATTCTTCGCAACTTTATATCCAATCTCCAAATAATTAACTATCAATTTCGAATTATAAAACTGATCTCCCCTAATCGGCCAAGTCAGAAACGGAACACCTCGTCCTATCGCCTCAACCGTAGAATTCCATCCACAATGCGATAGAAAGCCTCCCGTGGAAACATGAGACAGTATGAGAAGTTGTGGCGCCCAGCCATAAATTACAAGACCGCGTTTGCCTACCTTGAGAGCTAGATCCTCGGGGTAAAATCCCCCGGGTTCTCGTGACTCTTTGGATATACCAGCTAGTGGTGGTATAACCCAAATAAAAGATATGCAGGAATGTTCCAACGCTTTTGCAATATGAGAATACTCGATCATTTCAGGACCGACGTCGCTTCCAAATGCTATGTAAAGTACCTCATCCTGTCCTTTAGAATCTAGCCAAGCTAGGACCTCCTTTTCTGAATGATTCGATAGGCGTTGAGGCTGTCTACCTCTGATGAGCGAATCATCATTCGCGGATTCCCAGTATGTTTCAGGTAGAAGTGGACCTACATCCCAAATAGGCACGTTCCAATCAGGCATATAGATTTTCAACTCAGCCGTTATGTAGTCGAGAAACGGCTTTTCCAATTCTTCCCATGTATTGTACATTATTCCAATGGTGCCATTGATTGCCATAAACCATCGCGGCAGATTTCCTGGTTCGGGGGGTTCAGAAAAGGGGGTGCGATCGAACCCAGGGTCTTCAGGTGGCGTCAGACCTGCGAACACTTCCCGGTCGAAACGCTTGTAGTCTTCTGATGTGATAGATATCTCCACTGGCAATCCCTTAATGGTATTCTTTTGGTCTCCAGGTTCAAATTTTTCAGCAGCTGCTTTTATTTTCATTACACAAGACATCATAGATGCGGCACATGCGCCGAAGGAAACGAAGGTCACAACTGGAATATTATATTTGGCAAAAATGTCTTTAGTCCATCCCATTTGAATATCGACGATTGCGCATATAATAGGAGGTGTCGAGTCTGAGGTTATGTGGTCGGTGATGCGGAACATGAGCTGATTAATTGCTTCCTGGCGGAATTGATCAACCACAAGGGGTAAGGCTGATGATGGAGTGATGTAGAGAAAAGAAGTTAGGGGGTTTTGAATGATTGATTGGGGGAGTGTTGCGGGGACTGACCAGGGAGGTTCGAAAGGAGTTTCGATGCCCCGATCGGGTATAACAAGCGTGGTGTTAAAGTTGCGTGCCGTGAGGCGTGTGCAAAGCTCGATGCATGAGTGGAGATGACCTTGCCCTCCACCTGTGACGACGAATATCTCTCCTTTTACACGTTCCATGTTTGAATGTATTTAAATTCTCCTGATTTGGCTTGATTATTTGAAGCTACTTAAATGTAAAGATGTTTAGTAGAAGAAAGAACATCAAGAAGTGAAAGGGCAAGGAAGGTGGAACCGTAGTGGAAGCCAGAGGAAGGCTAGTGAATCTATACTTGTGAAGTGAATTGAACCTCTAAGCCCAAACACACATTGATTATGAGACAAAGCCATAAATAAACTCCAAAATATAGCTGGGTTGAAAGTAGAAATTTGTAGCAAAATCAAACTACCAGAACTTTCGGTATGAGACGATTGATTGACTATCATTCCCAAGAATTAGCTTTGAAGAAGTGACATTAACGAAAATGCCTTGATGCTATCATAGAAAGTGCTGGATCATCTATGATGGGCCACTGAGACTCAGTCGGTCGCTGTTTCCATTGCCACTTGGTTCCTTCCTCACAGAAGTGATACTGTACCCACTGAACTGTTTGCGCAGAACAATCAGGACCAGAGAAGCATGCAGATGCTTGTCAGTAAAAGTATTTCACTCGAAAAAGGCACACACTCGTTTCTCAGAAGCAACATGACGAATAAACTACCTTCAGTTGAACCGCCTGAAGAAATACCGAATCGACTCATGGGGTTCCTTCCTGCTTGCGCGCAAGCTGCAGACATGTCTGTTGGGAATTAATGTATAGAACCTTCTGCATTTGAAAAAAAAAAATGAGAAATAGAGCCTTCCACTTGTGTAAGACGTTTTATACTCGACCATCGTGAAGCCTCTTCCTCGCCGAAATCCAATATTTCAGACACACAAGACACAGTACTTATCATCAATTTTTGTTAATCAAATTTTATACTTATTATTATCGGGACCTCTTCATCATCAAATTCAAAACTTCGAATATACACAACACATTGTGTATCGTCCTTTTTGGTTGGTCAACTTACCGCCAGTACGTCGCGATGAGGGAAAATAACTTCAATATGGCCAATATGTCCAGGGCAGAAGTTTTTCTGTATCGTGCCCCGGATGATTTGGAGCATTCTGATCTCGACGATGATATTTCCATAGCCAACATGACCATAAACGTGGCTGCAAATTTCCCCAATGAAAGTACAGAAGCCACAGTCTATATAGATCGGGTGTGTGGATCGGGAAATTTCAAGAATGCATTTGTATGTCGTTACTGTATTCTTCTTATTGCTGTTTGCTGCCCCCCTCTGAATTTAGTACTAATCAGTTAACCAGGATGGATTCTATACAAATGGTGAAAGATCTGGTCAGCGCTGTGTGTTAAAGCAATTTAAAACAGGATCTGTGTATCAAGATGATCCATACAAGCAGCAACTTGAGATAGATAAAAAGGCACAATCTATCATTGATGCATTCAACGCCGCAAACACGCCATCAGAATGGCACAGTGATGAAGTCAATGCTAGAAATACTATACCAATATACCCAGTCCGCCTCATCCCGTCGACACTTTGGACTAACAACGAGACGGGAGCCGTAAGCGTTATAGAACCATATATTGAGGGTTACCGAAAATTCAACAGCCCCACAGGATGGGTTGCGGTTGATGACCAATTTGGTGGTCCAATTCAAGCCTTAAGTCACTTTTCCTATCACATATCCGACGGCAAAATGCTATTATGCGACCTTCAGGGAGGCGCAGATGCCAATGGATAGTAAGCTTGCTTTTCTCCACGTTATCTTTTCGGCTCTGTCCCAATAAATTTTCGAAAATCTACTGAGTATAATCCCTAACTCACTTACTAGTACCCTCGCAGACCCAGCCATTGCATCAGATGATCCGCAAAGGCTCTATGGAGCATCGGATATGGGACCTCAATGTATCAACGATTTTTTCAAACTTCATGTCTGCGAGTTTTATTGCAATCCACAGTGGCTCAAACCTGAGGCGGTTATAGGGGAGGTACCTCCAATTCAGCGAGGGCTCTTACCACCTTACGACACCTAAAAAAGAAGGAGTGAGTATGAGAGCGTCGAAAAAATTCCGGGACATTCTGCGCTTCCTTCATTAATAGCAGTTGGAGTTTTGGTATTCAAGAAGCAAATTGAATAAGAAGTTGAGAAGTGAATTGTTTTGAATTCAGCCAGGAAGTATATCGGACCTGTGAATGGCTTCATTTCTGGTTCATAGCTTCAGCGATAAAGATGAGTGTCGGTTTCTTTTCATGTCCTTTCCTTGATCAATTATGATAGGATGTTTGAGGATTTCATAGCGTTAAACAAATATAAAGAATCAAGTTTGAGGCTTGATAACCGATATCCGTATATTGTATATATCTCTGTATCTGTAAGAGTAGGTGCAAGGTGAAGAACTAGTATTATAATAGAGGTGTCTTAAATCCAAAGCTTTTCATTATTTCCTTTAAAACCTCTTTTCCTGAAGCTATATATATGAAAATTCTTTAATATTGGAATAATAGTTGAATCAATGCTGATTCTATATCGATGTCTATAACAAAGCATCCCTTTTTAAGCTTTTATTCTTAAAATCTTTAAAGCTTATTTGATAATCTGTTAAAATGAAAGTGGTAGGACAGTGGTTGTATGTATTAATGACTATGTAGATTGAGTTGTTAGACTAAAGAGATAGACTACAAAGTGGAACATATATATATATATATATATGTGTGCGCACGTGCCATAGCCCACGTGATATGCCCTATATTTCCAACACTTACCCTCTTGTAAATCAATATTCACTATATGCTCATGACCTACGATAAAAATAAAATAATATTAATTAGATTATAAAAGTATTCAAATATATTTATATTATTAATCTTAATATACAAGTTATTAAATATAATAAAGATATCAATTTTGAATATAACTTTTATATTGTTTAACAAAATTAGTTATTTCGTTCTTTTCTATTGTCACGAGGACACAGATTATTAAGCCAGGTGGGATTCGAATCATCAGAGGAGGTATAACTAACAATCAGCGGATTAGTAATAAGGGAATTCTTATATTAAAGATCTATAAGCTTGACTTAATCCTAAAAGAAAATTTATAATATTATGAAAGGGAATTTCTATATTATATAATAAGGAACTAAAGGTAAAGGAATAAGATTATAAAAAAGGGATTAGTGTCACGGTAAAGCTGGCGTAGGGCTCTGTGCGGCGGGAGGTATCGGTCTACGGATCTACCCCGGGCCGACAGCAGCCCACGCACAATTATAAAATGTAGGATTTTCATAGTTTTAGGAAGATAATAAAAAGTCTTTATACTATAGGATACTAGTTAATTCATTACTATTATATACTTTTACAATTAGACTATATATAAATCAGTATATATTCAAGATTAATTAAAATACATAAATAGTTTTGATTATATAATAATATATCTTATTATCTAATCTATTACTAAGTTCCACTCGAAGTCTACTCGATATACTCTCTACTATAGAACCCTGACATCTATAAAGTACTTTTTTATCTCTTTTATTAAATTCCTAACTATAATACTTATAAAAAATATAGATCTTTATATCAATTTACTAATTTAATATAATAAAAAAATTTCCTA